>VUQR01020568.1:0-10437 GCA_015108515.1 Hemichromis elongatus
TCCGCCACTTGGCTGCGCCTAGAAATTCTGTCCATAAAAATTATGAACAGAATCGGTGACAAAGGGCAGCCTTGGCGGAGCCCATCACCCACCCGGAACAGGTTCGACTTATTGCCGGCTATACGGACCAAGCTCTGGCAACGGTCGTATAAGGACTGAATGGCCCGTAGCAATGGGCCAGACACCCCATACTCCCGAAGCACCCCCCACAGGATCCCCCGAGGGACACGGTCGAATGCCTTCTCCAAGTCCACAAAACACATGTAGACTGGTTGGGCAAACTCCCATGCACCCTCGAGCATCCTCGAGAGGATAAAGAGCTGGTCCAGCGTTCCACGACCAGGACGAAAACCGCATTGTTCCTCCTGTATCTGAGGTTCGACTAACAGACGAACTCTCCTCTCTAGCACCCTGGCATAGACTTTCCCAGGGAGGCTGAGGAGTGTGATTCCCCTGTAGTTGGAACACACCCTCCGGTCCCCTTTTTTAAAGATGGGGACCACCACCCCGGTCTGCCAGTCCAGGGGTACAATTGTGTACTTCTAGTTTATTTTGCAGAAGGTTGTGGTGTACTAATTTTCTATGGCACAATAGATGTTTATTTGACAACAAAGGTTATTTGCTTGTTTTTAATGTTCATGTACACTATTTCCTAGCCTTGCCTTTCCTGTCACTGATTTTTCATCTGCCCCATTTCATATTGATTCATGTCCATCTACATGAAATTAATATCCCCCACTTTTAAGAGGCAAAACAGTCCCTCTGTCACTCATGTGAAAAACCACTGTTACAGGCTTGTATTTTCCTGATCAGAAGAGTTACAGCTGCCTGCTAAAGGCTCTCCACAGCACGTGCTGTAGACACAGATATAAGTTCCAACTGAAATACATCAGTTTGATAATATATATTACTATGAGATCAGTCATAGTAACATAAGGCCCCTGACACAAAAACTGTAGAGCTGATCGCATTCATATTCACTACTGAAAATCTAACGAGAATGTCAGACTCATTTTTTCATTGTGACCAGTGAAATTCCTCCTTCTGTCAGTGTAAAAAAATAGTTTAATTATAGAATTAATCATTGAGATATCTTAATATAAGAAAAAGAAGTGTGTGATTTGAACAGGACGTTTCAGTTTTTCCTACATAATAAAGGACTGCTGCTGCAGTAAATGAAAGAAATCTGTCACCCTGACTCGTTGAGTTTAAACTGCAAGAAATCAATGTTTAAAATTACAGAAAAACTTCTGGCAACTCATTTAATGTCCAGTAATTATAAATCAGAAAGTCTTTTTTTTTTATATCTCACAGAAAAAAGTTTCTGTTCTGTTATTTCCTAATTTTTTATCTGGTACCTAATTACTTTGGGTTTAGCATGAATAACCCATGGGGGAGGCCTTTTTTAGTAGAAATAAAGTTTTAAAACTTATGAAAACACAGTTAAAAGTCCAAAATTTCTTCCTCCATGTTTTCTAAAGCTGTGCAGTGGGGCCAGAGTCTGTGCAGGGCTGATTCTGGCCCCCAGGCCTTATGTTTGAAACCACTGATCTAAAGATAGAGGATGACACGTACAGTTAAATGACTTTACTTCATCACATGCCACACACCCATAGTTGTACTGTGGCTGGCCCAGCAGCTATATGGTACTATAGTTTCCTCTTTTATAATATAATTATGAATGGATATGTATGTGTGTGTGTGTACCTTGGCGAACCCCACATTGGGGAAGGTGTCCATGGTCATCACTGTCTCCTCCCCTGTCTGGTTCTGCAGCTGTCCCTTGAGAATACGAGCTGCTGTAAGGGTTGTGATTCCCATACCTGAGGCCCACAGACACAGCCATGTGTTCACACACTGTAGCTTTAATAAAAACATAAGTAACTCCCCCCTGCATCTTCTTGTTTTCCTTTAAAATATTTGTTTTCTCTGCCATAAATTGGTAGCTGAGCAGACAGAGGAGACAAGATCTGAAAATGCATTTAAAAAAGTAATTTAAGCACTCTTTACTTAGTCTGCTTGTTTTAACTGTTCTTCCGAGCCAGGCTGTCCAATGTTATTCGTGCAAAGGATTGACAGTGTTGTGTAACCTACCGTCTCCAAGGAAAAACAGGATGTTCTTAGCAACGTTGGTGTTCAGTTTTCTGTCTAGTGCTGCCTGCAGTGTCTTCCTTGCCTTTGACCTCCAGAACTCTGAGTTCTCCTCCTCAACTTTAGGCAAACACAGGAGTCAGAGTGGTGTTTAAAACATTGAACTAAACTGGGAGAAACAGGGTTCAGTTTTTTAAAGTAAAATAACTCAAAAATACGCACACAACACAAGCACCAGCTCGACTTTTAACGAAGCTTCTCATATGAATTGGAGCTCATCTGATCTTAATACTGGTTCTTCTCAAGTGAATGTGAGTGCGAATGATCGGTTGGCCCTGCGACTGACTGGCGACCTGTCCAGGGTGTACCCTGCCTCTTGCCCTATGACAGCTGGGATAGGCTCCAGCAACCCTGAAAAGAATAAGCGGAAGCGGATGGATGGATGGATTATCGATCCCGGGTTATTGTTATTTAAAGATTTATCATTAAGTACATTTAGTTTGACTTTAAAATGTATTTTTCCATATAGCAATTTTGATATTCTAAACCTTTGAACTGTAGCATAATTAGTTTTATCTAAGATGCTTCACATGAATTCCTGAATGTGAAAGTGTTTACAGCACAACATGTTCCTGTAGGAAATCAGTATCTTCCGCCTAAAATGTCACCGATCAGAATCAAAGTGTTGTTCGGAGCATCCTGCAGAGATCACTGTTAACGGAGTTAGAAAGAACCTCTTTCGGGACTTGAATGTGTGTTTACTGCAATGTTTGTTCATAGCAACAGCTGTCACACCTCACTTTAATGCTCTCTTATCTACTCCAGTATATCTCTGTGTCCCGTTAAACAGTTATTCTTATGCAGTAGTCCACTAATTCACAGTGACTGCTGATAACAGGGAGGGTTGCGCAACTCCATCTGTACTCAAATTGCTGACTTGGAAAGTTTGGAAGCTCCTGTCACAAAACAACCGTTGAGCATAAAACACATAAACACATGAAAGGAAGGATGAAAGGTGAGACAGCATTAAGGAGAAAAAAAGGGAAAGTGAAAAGAGGGTAAAGACAGAGCCCAAAGGGAGAGGAGAAAGAGACTCGGTGCATGATGGAGTTTTAAAGCTTTTTAATAGAACAGAAGTTTGATTCTTTGGTTAAAAAAGGAGAATCGTACATCAAACTCAACATTTTCAGGTCACTCTGATGTTATCGTGAAAGACCTCCAAATTTAATAGTTTGTGTAAAAGCTGCAAAGCGAAGGAATGGAGAGGGGGGGAAAAAACTTATGAAGAGGTGCATTTTTGCTTGTGGGTGAATTTCTGCAGAAGAAAAAAATGAAGTTCTGGTTAAATTGCCACTCAAATATCAATACTGAAAGAAAGGACAATAGAGAAACTAATACAAGGACAAGTGGTCTACTTGTGAGGTACTACCAATAGAAGTTCTGGGTTAGAAACAGTTCAAGGTTTTTGTTTAAAGGTAAAGAGTTGAAATCTGACAGGTTTGACCTGTAAGCACTAACCAGTGTTTAAGGCTGAAACAATGGGTGTAGTGTTTGATCCATCAGCACTTGAAGGCAGCAGAATGAATGTACATTTGAAACGTAAATGAAATGCAAGTTTAAGATTGGCAGATGGAAACAGTGGTACAGGTTTTTGACTAAAAGCAGGTATTGATTCACTTACAATTAATATCAACTTCAATTAGAACATTTAAAAGAAAGCAGATGAAGTGGGCATGTCAGCTGATGTATAAACTCTGAAAGCAGTGGAGCAGTTAATTCAGGAAATATCACTGAAGCACAGAAAGGTTTTCAGTTGAAGGTCATAATTGATTGATTTATAGACGGTGAATGCAGCTGAACTGTCATTTGTAGTGTAAATGCTGAACACAGTTGAAATGACATTTAAAGACTGTGTGTTTGGCTTGATGTGTGAGCCCTGAGGTTTGGTAAATGTAAAACAATGGAAACAGTGCAGAGGCTGTCATCTTTCAAGAGTTGAGGTTTTTATTCGTTTTTAAAAATGTGTCTCCGTGCATAGACAATGGCCAGTGGGTAGAACGGGAAGTCCTGAAGCAGATATTGATTAACCATTATACTGATGTACTCACTAGCTAAAGTGTTTCCAGAGTGGTTACAATACAGCAAGCTGTTGTAATGATTAAGTGTAAAAGCTGAAAATCAGTAAAACTATCACGTGACACAAAAAATGAGATATATTTGCTGAATGGTGAGTGAAGATATTGGAAAATAAAGTGACACGGGATAAAGTTTGAACCAGAGGAGGAAAAGTACACACTTTCAGTACTTAAGTATAAGTAGAGATACTTGTGTTGAAAAATGTTCAAGTAAAAGTAGTGATTCAATTCTTTACTCAAGGGAAAAGGTACGGACCTTGAATTGAACCAGATGGGAGCAGATGTTTCATGAGTTTTCCTGGCTGATTTCCAACCTCTACACTGACAGTACACGGTTCAGGCTGTCTTTATACTAAACAGTATCATCAGCCTAACTTCAAATTTATCTCTGCTACACTTGATGTAACCCAACTGACCATGAAACCACAGCCACTGTTCTTCACTTTAAATCCAGCACAGCACAGCAAACTAACATGTTTATCCTGCAGTAACCTGCAGACAAAAACAAAATAAAAAATAAAGCAAGTGCTCATTTTCCTTCTTTCCTTACCCTTGGCAATGGATGATCCAAGCACCACCAACAGAAAGAGAGCCAAGAAGGGCCTTCTTGTGGACTCCATGTCCACGATCGAGATGACAGTCTGCTCCTCTACGCCTCGAATCAACTCTTCCACTGTAATAATACCCTTTTCCAATCTAACCTGCTGTCAGTCATCTTTAACAGCATGTCATAAATGCATAAAGACCAATCAATTTGCGGCAGCCTTGTATGACCGTTTGAGTGAAAAAAAACATGTTGTTGTTTTTGGCATGAAAGAGAAACAAGACAAAAACATTTTAAAAAATGCAGCTTAAAAAACTGCAATAACAAACTTACGAGTATTTGTAACCTTGACTAGAGGACTCATTAAGAATAGTTTCAATGACAGCGTATACACGGGCATTATTTATGACCCTGTGTCAAAGATCAAGGAAATGCATGCGAACATATCAAACAGCAATGGAAAGTGTGTGTGCATGTGTGCATGTGTGTGTGTGTGTAATTTCTAACCATAAATGGACTGTATCTGAGAGATAATGCAACAGAGGGATACAGTTATGTAAGTGAAAAGACAGAGTCCACCAGGACTGAGCTGAAAGGCATGAGCACTCAGCCATCTATTTTCCAATGAATACATTAGCAAGAAGGGATATAAGTATTGAAAATCATGTTTTATTTGATTGCTTGTCCAAAATTTCCACATCACCCTGGTGAGAGAACAAGAGATAACATGGCAAACAATGCAGAAAGTGTGTTTTTTGTCTTATTTAACAGGATCCATGCATCACACACATAATTTAATTAATGTTCCCTGCAAGTTCGCCAGTGTGAATGAGGCATTAATACCAAGAACATAAAACAATTTAAATCCCCTTAATGGGAATGAAAATATAGTTTTTCTTTTCTTTTTATATTTTTTTTGTAAATGAGAGCAAATAGAGGACAAAAGTTAGAAAGGGGCATGGCATACAGTTTGTGTGACCTTGAACCAAATGCATTAAAAAACAAATGCGTATTTCTCTTTAAAAAGTAACATTTGAAAAAGTTTTCAAAAGTGAGTCCCAGAAATACTGGGAGCTCAGCACCAAAATATAAGTCAGGTATCAAAGTAGAAAAAGATGGTACACCATCAAAGCAAGCAAAATCTGTCAAGCTTCATATTTAATTAAAATATCATTACTTATGGATTCTGGTCAGAAGTCAAAAAAATATTGAGAAATGATAGTCAAGACACACGAGACCAACATGAGCACGTAAACACTCAAATCCAGTTATCCAGAAAAACCTTTTAGTTTTTTCTATAGCTAAAATTATTAGAAGATGTACAGCATGCAGTAACTTTAATTTAATATGTAATGGGGTTTTTTTTTTTATTATTGGTCTTTACATAACATATTTTTAATGTGTAAGTTATTATTATTCTCCGCATCTCTTCTGGAGGATGTCTTTTATCTGTCTTCCTCCCCCCATCCCCAATGCTACAGAGCTGGTGGAGGTTTCTTCCTGTTAAAAGGGAGTTTTTCCTTCCTACTGTTGCCAAACAGATTGTTCAACTGGGTCATCTGATTGTTGAGGTTTTCTTTGTTTTCTCTCTATTATTGTAGGGTCTTTACTTTACAATATAAAGCGCCCTGGAGTGCTTCATATTGAACTTGATCTATATAAACAGTAAATGTGCTTGCAATTTCTCATTTCTGTGTGTTATTAGGATAATAAATCGTCAATGCAAATCTAAATTGAGTGATCTGAAAATTTGGAGAACTGTGATATTTTTATTTGTATATTGTACTTTAATTTTTGAAAAATATCCCAGTCCACATAAAAACACGCAAAAAAAAAAAAAAAATTAAAAAAAGATGTCAGTCCATGCCAGAACAATAGGTCTGAACTAACCTAAACTTGGCACCTTACAGAATATTAGCCAATCATAAACCTACAAACAATAATGCAGTGACCCTCCTTTGACCACACGTGACTTTGACATGTAAAATCAAAAATTGAATATCTTGATCCCGGAAAACGTTTTTTAAAAAGCTCTGTTTTCAGTAATTTAAAATGACATTTATGTGTGGGGAAAATTCATATTTGTAACTTTCGTTAAACATTATTAAAACGTTATTTTGTGACCTTGGCCAACCTGTGCTTCATCCACCCAGCAAACACTGACAGCACCTCAGTGAGCAAAAGCAAAGTGTGACAGCTGAATGGGTTGATGTGGTGCGCTGTGTGGTGAGTCCAAGACGCTGACATGTTGTCAGTGATGGTGGTGGAGAGATGCGACCACACTGCGTCCTCACTGCTGTGGGTCTCTGCGGTGAGCAGGACAGCAGGCTGTTGCACACACCCACCATCTGCTGTGGAGCTATGATTCATGACGATATGATATCAGCTCATTAGTTTACTGTTGTGTGTGTATTTAAATTAAACTAAAACGGTACCTGTGGGGAAAAATGGGTCATGGCAGCAATTTGTAGGATAAAGCTAGACTCAAAAAATATTTAGCAGCAAAATAAGTGGAACAAATTGAATCCAGCGTGCAAAATTACAGGTAGAAAATTATTCTTATTACATGAAAAGAATGGCTCAACTTTTTGGATTGTTTGCTTTCTAGACGAGCAATTGTTATTTGACTGCAGAGCTGACACCACTTTAATGTAGCTACACTAACACTTTATGCAATACTCGAAATACTGGACGAGCGCTTACTGGTACTATTTATTCAATGGGGCACCATTGTGATGTGTGTGTCATCCATAAAGACATGGATTAGCCAGTTTGGTGAGGAAGAACCTGACGGGCCTGCACACAGTCCTGATCTCAACTCAATAGAACACCTTTGGGATCAATTACAGTGGACACTGTGAGCCAGGCGTTCTCATCCAATATCAGCATCCTCTGGAAGAATGGTCACAAATTCCCACACTCCTAAAACTTGTGGAAAGCCTTCCCAGAAACTGTTATATCTCCAAAAGGTGTACCAATGCCATATTAAACCCTATGGATTAAGAATATGGTGTTTCCATGTGTCACTGTTAGGACACATTGAAATATAAACAAGCTCAATTTTTGCTGATTTTCAACACAAAGAACTTAATATTGTAATGTCCAACACGAAGCAGTGATTTTTGCTCCCTATTATATTTTTAAAACGTGTGTTTGTTTGTTATCTGCTGCTTGCAGTGTTTGAGAGATTTGCAAAACCTGGCATGATGACTCGGTATAGTGGATGTGCGGAGTATACAAAGTGCAATTGCGCCCTCTGGTGCATGCAATAGTGACTTAAATTTCCATAAATTCCAATGACATTCCAAATCTGCCTTTTGGCAAGATTGTAGCGCTCTACTTTTTCTTTTCGAGCTGTTCACTGGTGGATTTGTTCTCTGGTGAAACAGGATCATTATCCTTTTAGAAGATCCGTTTCAGGTTCAACCTTAGCTTTCAAGCAAATTCATTTTCAAGCCATATTTAATATCCTGTGCCGTGACCCAGACCACAAAACAGCCGGTATAAGGTTCCGATCCTGAAATGCCATCTTGTGCCTGAGCCACACAGATCTTAATACTTTGATTAAGGGGCATTATTTGTAAAGGCCTGGCCTTCCCCATATGTTTAAGTTTTTCATAAATTTCCTGGCACCTCTTCTGTACTTGAAATTTGTAAAATCTCGTTGTGATTGTAGACGTGTGTGCTCTGACAGCAACAGCTGAGGGGTGTCACCTGGGTCTGGGTTTGGGGTTTATAGATACTTCTGCTCTTGGGCTGAATTTGTCAGGGTGGGCTTTGCTGAGCAAAGCTGCTTGAGATCTGCCCTCCATGGTGATGGTGTTATGCAATCAAATGATTTATTTCCACTGCAATTAGTTTTTTTTTTTTTTTAAAAGACATAAAATCCTCGCCAGACCCCCACCACCACCCCGACCAAACAAAAGGCATCAGGGAGGTCTTTGGATCTTTAAATGATGACACCACACACTTTACTGTGGTGGATATTTGAATAGTGAGGTTCTAATTAGCAGTCCCTGGAACCTCTTATTCTAATTATCATGGATTAAGTGTACTTTTCCAACTGATTTTGTATATTTTTTAAAATATTTATGTAAATATTTACTTGCCTGCTCAAACATTCAAAAGACAATTTAAAATCTTCCAAAGGATTTCTCTAGATTGCAAAGTATCTGTTGAAACGTCAAAGCTGGACACGGCCATTGAAAAATCCAAATGTGTTCACAGCACATTCGACTGTGACTCAAATGTTGTGTTTCAGTGTAGATATTAAAATGGCAGACAGAAATGTTGCTTTCTTACAGGTCTTTACTTGGAAATCAGCACTTTAGGTCTGCTTATTAGACCCCTGCTTCCACATACAGTTTATCTTCATTTCCCCAAAACCATATTTTTCAGGGTTTACCTGCCTCCATCACAAAGAAAGATGAAATCTTAGTTAGATTTCAAACACTCAACAGATGTGCATACAAGTGTTTCCTATAAGCCTTCATATATAATCCATTTGCAGATAAACAGCAAAATATACACCAGATGGATTTAAGCATCACTCAGATGTAAAATCTCAAGTGAATGTCAGACTAAGATCTCGTCTCCATACAAAGCCTCACCGCTCACGTTTCCACTAGCTTTGATGTGTGTTTGGAAGTCACCGCTGCAGACAGGTCTGGTTCACATGACTAACTCGAGCCTGCGTGTCCCATCCAGTCAGCAGCACCCTCAAATACGCTGACCCACCGTGGAAAAAACACCTTGTAATGCTGTCTAAGGGTTTTCCCTCTGGTCCAACTTTATCTAGTCACAGTACCCAGAACAAACATGCTCTGGAAGGATTACATGGTGAGGAATGATGGTGTAACAGTGGTGGAAATGTCATGTGAAAACCGGTTCCAGCTGAGCGCAATCGTGCAGCTGAGGCTGGAGATAAGGCTGTACGACCCCCTCCTCCCTACGTGAGGCAGTGTGGTGTCAGCAGGGAGACGGCGGCTCTCCTAACACGTGTTATAAACTGATACAGGTTTAAATTGAAGGCGTCACCGTGGTTACACACAGGTCGCCTTACAGTCCACAAAAGGTGCTGCTGTAGGTCTGTTGTGTAATGCGCTGCTGAACAGAGACCACACTGAGTTAAAAGAATATAAATGAATATAAAAAAGGAGGAAAAATGTGGGAACAGCACTACTTTTTATTTGTACAGGCAGAGTTTGCTGAGCATACACACTCTGTTGGCCCGAGTTGCATTTAGGAGCTGTCCAGTCACAACCATACCGTTCTATTTCAGGCTGATGGTGGGAGGTGGGGAAAGCAGGCTTCACTCCACTCTGCAGCACTGATATTAGTGTTACAGAGTGAATTGGCAGCTTTTTCACAGTATGATATACGAAAAAAAATGCACAAGATAACGCGGAACAGTCACAGCCTGTGGATTACATGGCAGAGAGCAGATTCTGGCAAACAAAACCGGGTTTGTTTGTCCTCCTATTTATCAGAGGAACTAACCTGATCTGTGTGCATTTGAACCGAGAGGGGACACCAGAGCACAGATCCAAGGTTTAGAGTACCTAGCAGTTTTTGACACAACCCTGATACCGTCATGTGTTACTGCAGTTATGGAAATATTCAACAACAACAAAAAGGGGGGGGGGGGGGGGGAGACCCAAAAACAGA
>VUQR01020588.1:2753-19390 GCA_015108515.1 Hemichromis elongatus
CCCTTTTTTCTCCCCCCCCCCCCCCCCAACAGACCTGAGGCAGTTCTCGCTTTATTTTTTGATCAGTACTTACTTTAATATTCTGCTTGTGTTGTCTAGTTTATGCATGCATACAGAAAATATGTAGTTTTTTTGAACAGTATGAGTATTTTTCTTCTTGCTCAAAATGGGCCTTTGGGGGGTTGATTTTGCAAGCAAGTCCCATTGGTCTGCTTATCGTTGCCTCACTTAAAAGAAGTTTACGCATTTTTCTGTTTCGGGGTGGGGGGTGCATTTAAACTGTACTAGCTTAAACCCCATTAAAAATAATATATATATATATATCCCAGTCAAATTTATTTTCTGGAAAACCCAGACTTATTGCCTCATACAGTAAGAGAAAAGTTAGCTTTAGAGCAAAACCTGCCAAGTTGCTTTTAGAAAAAAATCACCAGTGCTTGGGACAGTTATTGAAGTGTTACCTTAGTCATAAGTTTGGATGCTTGTCAGATGGCTTGAAGAAAGTGGTCTCAAATGTATAAAAACGGTTGCAAAGTTTGCAGATGTGCTCACAGATTGTGGAAAAATATCTTTATTTTCTGACGAATTAAAAGAAGCTGTGCACTTCTTGTTTTGCCAAACAGCAGTAATAGAACAGAATGGCTTCTCTCTTTGTGGTTTAATTATCTGCAGGCAAGTGAGTTTACCACCAAGAATACTTTTGTCAGCTCGTTCAGATGTTCTCAGTTTTTTTTATTTATTTATTTTTTAATTAGATCGTGCCTCGTATTATCTCGGGATTGCACTTCACAGATTGCAATTTCTGTTTCCAAAAAAGCTAATTTGAGCCTTTTAGCTGTGCAAACAGAGATGGGAATAAAATCTCACGATGGTTTTGGTGTGGCAGGCGTTGAATAGCTCACGAAACTCGAATGGTGATGTGGAAAGTGGGCCTGTTGTCTGTAGATATGTCTTGGAAGGTGAGATAAGAGACTGAATGGAGCTGTCTAGTCATGGAGCAAAGAGGCTGCTGAGCACATAGTGCATGTATGGTATGCAGCGTGTAATGGTTAGAAAATGTACGAGGGGGAAAAATGTAAACTGTATGGAAGCTCCGAGAACAGAAATGCATAAATTAGTGAACAGTGAAACCACTCATTGTGACATCTTAAATATGTCCTAATGAGGACATTTTGAACTTGTCAACCTTCCTTCATGTTTAGGAGAATCTGTTTTAGTGACGCTTTCATGGTTACTAGCGCTTAAAGGTTTCACAGCAGTTTTTGTGCGGAGAAGGCGAGATGGTCAGGAAATGGCTAGGAAGCAGCAGCGAACCAGCTCTTCTACCCGGCACCTGGTGGCGTTATGTAACGTCTCATGGTCAGGTATGAATAGAACGGAGGAGAAGCTCAGCTGGCGTAGTCCTCCTACAGTGAAGTGATAATGGTTGCAAACAGGTAATAGGACACCTGCTTTTTGTGGAGCCTGATGTGCTTAACAAGATGGCTTGACCATGCAGATATTGCTGTGTTTATAGCAGCTGTTTAGTGTTGGTGACCTAGTTAAATGTAATTATGCGGATGGTGTAATCTTTAAAGTAGATTCACCTGGAATTAAAATTTCCAACACAAGTCAGAAATGTAGGAAAATTGCTGGAGTCTTGGCACAGACTTGTAGAAAGGTTTGTCGGGTTATGTGACAGTACACACATACATGGAGACCTTGTGGATATTTTATGTAAAGGGTGTGTTGTCTGTCCTTTAATCTACTCCTAGAAAGAGGCCCACTTTCTTATTTTTCTTTTGCTACTGTGGTGTCACATCTCGATTTTATTATATTGTTTAATTTTTCAAAAAAAAAAAAAAAGCTTTTCTGTCAGCTTATTTTAACTTTTTTTTCTCTCAAAAAGAACAAACAGAATTTAAGACGTGTTTTATTTTTCCTTCTTGTTCTTTTCCCAAAGACATATTTAACAGTAGTAAGTACCCTCAATGGTACTCAGATTGATTAAAATTTGTAGTGTAATAAAGCCGTTTTATATTAAATGCTACTCTTCATTAGATTAGTGTTCGATATAAATTATAATTATGTAGGTTATAGCATGTATAGTACAGACAGCTGGGTCATTTCATATAAATCTAAATAATTAGGTTTCCTCTAGACATTTTCAGATACAGATGTTTTTTGTTCTTTCCTACGGGGCTTGTAAAAACGATTAAATTATATAAAATAATCATAGGCTGAAGGTAAAATCTCACCTCAGTTAAACAGACTGAAGTTGGTGTACCACTAAAAATCATTCGCCTCTGAGGTCATGAGGTGGGTGGTATTAATAAAATAATGAACTTCATGGAATGACTAACCTTGTCGTTACTAATGTGATCTTTGCTGTCTAAAGCAGATCCACTTACATTTTGCGTTTATTAGAAGTCACTACTGCAAACCTTGAGGCTGTTTTAAACTGCAGTGATTTTAAATGTCTCTATGTACCCCGTCTCCTGTTTAGCTGGTGCAATGTAACTTTGCATTTACATATATTTAAAACATTTGCTATAAATTCCAATTCTGATGATTTTTGTAAATATTCATTTTCCCCCTGCAAATATGACTTAGATTGCCAATAAGTAACTTAAAAGGCACTAAAATTTATATCTGTGGTGGAGCTTTGTTCAAGTCAGCACTAAACGGTGAACGAAGACTTTTTAAAAAAGCGTGACAGGCCTGTCAAAATCTGCCCGTGAAGCAGATTTTTGCTGCTTTTAAAAGAATGGAAGGAAATGAGGAAACTAAAGTAGTTTTATGAGATTATTGGATTGGAGTTTATTGTGAGGTTTAACTAGGGCTGGGTGATATGGCAAAAGAAAGTCATAAAACAATCATTTCTTTCATATCAGTCTAAAATATAAATCGACTCAAAGTTTCGGTGAAGCTGAGAGGTTGCTTGTTGCACCAAAATATATGCTTATTATAGTTTAAATGTTATTTTATTGCCAGAAGTGAAAAATAATAAATGTACTATGGATCATTATCCATGGTATTTTAAATAAATAATATAAAGTAAAAGTCAAGCCATCTTTGGTCAGTTCCAAATAAATGTAACCAAGATATTAATCCAATATAAAAATCTCAAACTGTACTGTATTATTTCATTTTTATAGATTCAAAGTGTCTGTACAAACTCAAGAACCTTTCAAATGCAAGCAAAGGAAAACATTCAGATAGTTGAGGGCCACAAGCGAAGAGTTATGTCTGTAACATCTGTTCCCTGAAGCAGAGGAATGGGTTACAACACATAAAGTATTCTGTCTCAATAAAGTGGGCAGTGACGCTCGCATGGATCAACTTGACCACAAAGCCGATTTGGTAGCGAAGAGTGACACAGCTGTTCAGCCGTCGCTCTACGGTCCACGTACAGCTTTGAAAGCACGAGAAATGTTAATGGCCAAGGTAACAATGGTTACTTCCTATAATTCAACATTATGGACGGTTCTGACTGGCATCGTGTCTTGTAATCAGACGCTTCCATTCAACAAAGTCCGTGTATTTTGAGTCTTGTGCCGTGAATCTTTGTTAACATTTTATTTTGTGTTTTATCTCAGTTACACTCACATGTACTGCTGGAGCCCAAACACTAGCTTATGTGGTGCTACACCTCCTGTGTCAGCCTATGCTGATGTGGCTCTGTGTTCTCATCATCACTGGTCTTTGTCTCCTGTCAAAACATGGTGAAATGAAGTCTGTCAGCTTTATATTGACCATATCTCATATTTATATTGAGCAAAACTTAATCCACGGGTAGTCCAACATTGATTTGTAACTGTATTTAAAGCAGTTCTGGTATTTAAATAGCTTGTTTGTTAGGAATTCGATAGGAATTGAACGTCTAACACACTCCGGGCTTTACTGTACTGCTGTTAGTATATTATAAGTAATAGTCTTCCCCTCATTGCTGTTGAACAAGAACGTCAACCACGTGTACTTTCTGTATCTATTGTCTCGTCACTGAAACATCCATAGATGCGGTCACCAGACTGGTAATTGCACATGCCATCAATAGCAGTCATGTGTTTGTTCATGCCAGGATTAATGGAGGGAGTGCTTGGCACAATGAGGCACGAGGTCCTGGTGGTTTTTTTTTTTCTCCTTTCTGATTGGTCTGTTTTATGCAACACACTGTAGGAGCAGCTGCCACTGAGTCACATGATATGTACTGTGGGTGGCTTTAGGGGTATATATATATATATGGGTTGGGGTTTTTTTTCTTTTTTCTTAAGGTTTCAGTTTCAGTGACACTTAGGGTGTCTATGATGTGTTCATGCTCTGCAGCATTTATCTTCAGCAGGATGTTTACTTGCTTAAAGTATTAGTTGAGTCACGCTTTACACCCACCGAGATCACAGCTAAAGGCTTGTCTTAACCTGCTCTTTGTCTCACTCGTGGCCACTTTGGCTTTTGTTGTAATCCATGGACAAAATGAGTCAGATGACACAAGGTCACCTGACTTCTGTCTCCTCTTCTGTTTGCTTGAAGCTGTGCTGTGACCACAAATATTGTTCTGTTTTCATTGCTAATATTTTAATCACATCTCTTGCTTTGCTCGAGCTGTGTGATGGGGGATGAACAGATGATTTTGAAGGCTCTGATTGGGTGTTGGGCTCAGCCTGGTGACAGCATGGATTAGTCAGGAGTCAGATTTGATTGGAGGCTGATTGTTTGGCCTAAAAACAGGCCAAACTACAGGCTGATAAGTGCTCTGGTCATGTGATAATGGTAGCCGTCTTATGCCTTTTTAGAGTTTAAGTTCAGTTTAAATGTGTGGTTTTGAATTAGCTAGTTATGTGCCTGTTTTCAGCTGGTGTTTGTTCATAGTGTTGGGTTGTTATGCTTAAGCTAGTTATTTGATTTGATAAAAGACGTGAAAAATGTTATATTTTAGTTTGTACAGTAGCCTAAAATAACCCTCAAATTTGGCCCACGCTGTGTTATGGTGAAAAGCTGAACCCCATAATGGGCTCAGCAAGCAAATGGCTGGAGAGCCAAACAACTTCTGTTCATGACGGCTGAAGTGTTTACTTTCTCATCAGGGAGTTAGCTGGCACTCTGGATTATTTGTCATCATGTTTGCAGTGACAGGTTGTCATGTTCAAATTTAGAGATTTGTCAATTTTTGGGTGTATTTTAGAAGGTGGAGATTCTCCACCCACGGGAGGGAGCTGCAAGTTGCATTTCATTGTTAGCATGTTAGCATCTAACAATGCACCTACAGTGCTTGGCAAATGTATTAGACCACTATCCAATGTAAGGTTTATGCCACACTAGATTACCAGCATTAGTAATTACCAAAATATTTAAATATTTTTCTGTGATTGGTAATCCACCAATATGCACAAGCTCTCTAATTTGCAAAATGTTAACCAATTAAGTTTCTAAATTAAAGTTGTTTATTTAGATTTCTAAACCAAAAATGTATTTTTGTGGTTGAACATTGTTCTGACTTCTCAGATGAGTACAGTGTGCTGGCATAAATGCAATTATTGGATCATTTCTAAAATATTAGTTTTATTGTTTTTGTGACTAGTGGTCTAATAAATTTATGAAGCATGTTGTATTTTTTTAATATATATTTTTTCAATTGAAAATCTTGTCACAGGGACTAACTTGTGGATTAGAGAGCAAAAATATTTGCATGAGATTTAGTGAACTGCAGTCTCTGTTTTAATATGAATTTCTTACAAATGACGAGATAAGTGTGTTGATATTAAAAAAAGAAGAAATGAGGGTTATGTTTCACAAATTTTGAAATTAGTTAAAAAGAGTGTGATTTTTTTTTTTATCTTGAATAGTAAAATGAATTTTTTTACAGGTTGAAGCTGTGGAGCGGTTTAAAGATGGTCCTAAAAGTGTGTGACTAGCATTCTTAATGTTTTATTATAGATTGAAGACCTGGAAAAAAAGAATTTTGATGCCTTGCCAGGGACATTAACTACATCTTAAACTAGCCCTACTCGTCTGTAATGGTTGGTTAAGAAAACTGAGGAATAATGATCGCTGCACTGAAAGCACAAAGCAGGGTTTTACTGCTGAGTGTGACTCGGCAGCAGAGCGGCTTGTGAATGTTTGACCGGGATGGCTGGACACCCGATGTCCTTCTACCCACGCTGCTCTGCTGCCTGGCTCAAGGCCCTGTGACTCTTGTCATTGCAGGCAGACAAACGGGCACACCACAATGCGCTGGAGCGCAAGCGTAGGGACCACATCAAAGACAGCTTTCACAGCCTCCGGGACTCGGTACCCTCCCTGCAGGGAGAAAAGGTTGGTAACACTCAGCCTGTAAGTCTGCCAACTACACACTCATGTATAAATAATATTTGAATGAATTTGTATTTTGTTGTGTCTTTGCTAAAATGTGAATTTTACTGTCTATGATGTTTGGAAAACAGGATGTGTCTAGCTATAGGGGATTTTGTGAATGTTCAGAAATGCAGATGTCTTGCTGCTTCATGTGGAGGGCATTGATTGGGCTGATTAGTGGAGGGTAAAAGGTAGAAGGGTGCAGACTGGCAACAGGAAGGCAGTGATGCAGTCTAAGTACTTGGAGCAGCATTGGGAAGTTATTATGAGGACATTTGTTGCTCTCTTCCTGTTTTGACATCACTGACGTTGAGAATTTTTAGAGTGGGTTCAGCAACTGGCTTTATTTCACCTCAGTTCAGTTCAGGAAACACACAGTGCTAAATGCCTAATAAGATGCTCGGCTATAGTTATCTCAGTCCCGAATCACCACGTGGATGCAGCTGTTTAGTCATCGATTAAAACAACACAAGTTATGGCTGGGTGTCAAGTCAGTGTACGTCTGTGGTTTTGAATCTATGTTTCAAAGATTACCAAGTGACAGTCTGTTGTGGTTTGGGCAGGTTCCCAATCTTTGATCACAGTTCCCGATAATCAACATTTTGCCCATTTTTAGACCTTAAACTTGCATTAAGATAAAATACAGGAATGTGCACTTCCCCTGTTCAGTTAGGGTTTGGGAGTTGTGATCCTTAGAGCGCAACTCCCAATGGTTACGAGGCTGTTTATGGCGTATCACTTTGACCAATGTGCTGATCGTAAACAGAAGGCTGAACTCTTTAAATATGGAATGGATTATAAAATAAACCAGGCCCTTTAATGATTAATCATCTTTTTCACCTTCCTAGTGGTTCCAACCTTCTAGTGTTAAGAAGAAAATTGTGTTTTGACTGTAATTCTGATCAGAGCTCTTCTTTTTTGTTGTAGTTGGTTGTTTATTCTTGTCTTACTGAACAGCTCCCCTTCCCCTGCACTAATGGCCGTAATGTATGTCGTAAACAAGCAAAGTAAAAAATGTGATAGATGGCATCTTGGAAAATTCTTTCAAGCAGTGTTTTGATCAAGATAACGAACACTAGTATGTTGGCTGCTTTAGAAAACGTGGACATTGTAAATAGTTGAACGTTTGAAAGTGCATTCAGTGCAGGCATGTGGAGCCTATAATCTACACGGAAGGAAGGCTGGTGGTGCCACACTCTTATTGTTTCCTGACTTTTAGACTTGATCCTCAGTCTAAATTCTGACTTCCACATGATTAACTGCTTCTTGGGGAAGAAGAAACAGGTCGGTTCCTTAAGTGTTACCCAGCACAGGTTTAAAGCCTGTGCTGGCTGAGCTGTAATTCAGCAGTAGAGCAGCTAAAGCGCTAACCAGAAGCAGCTTTACTGCCTTTAGACTTGGAGATGTTTGGGTCGTGTGTCTGCCCAAATGTGTTTTGTTGCAGGGCGAGGAGCTGTAATCAACTGGTACCCCCTTTAATGCCTTTGCAGGTTAAACGCTGAGTTAAAGGGGTTATGAAATTAGAAGCGACACTTCTATGAATGGGATGAAGGTGCAGTTTGCAGTGTTAACCTTTTGAGGCAGAGGCAACATGTCCACATAGATTCATCAGTATTACCCGGCTTGCCTTTATCAATGACAGAAATGCAGAATTAAAACTTGTGCATTAAATTTATGTTGTTGGTAGGCTGTATCTGCAAAATCCTTTGAAACCTCATGACCAGACATGCATCGCCCTACAAAAGTAACTTCATGTTGATGGAATGATGGTGATCGGCACTGTTGTTTCCATCTGTGCGTTTCTGACCAGCACTTCTTGTGCCTCTATCTGTCAAACTGACGGGAAGAGAACAGCTCAACTTAAAGAGAGAATCTGAGATGAGATGAGATCTACTTTATTAATCCCGAAGGAAATTATGGGTTACAGCAGGCAGCATGCTAGTTGGCGCATGCGCACTTACAAAGGAACCTTCCGACCAAACATACACAGACATCACATAGGACATAGGGACACAGGTCAGATAGGTAGGCTGATAGGAAAAACAGCGAAAATACACAACATGTGGTGAGAGGAGGAGAAAAAAAACGCCACCCAGACTGAGCTCCTAATGGGAGGACAATTTGAGAACAGAAAAAACAGCTCAGCACAAAAAAAGCACATAACTGTAAACACATGAACACCACGTAACATGTGACAAGCAGTAGGGGTGGGTACGGGGTGAGACAAGTAGGCCGATCTAGACAGACTCCAGACTAGCTCCACTCACAGCCAGTATTTGAATGGCACAATTGCAGTGCAGGCACACCAACTTGCATAAACTACACAGCAAACGTGCCATTGCTAACCACGTGAAATGAACTTATTGCCCATTTTGGATGTGTCGCAATAAAGGATCGAGTGAATAAGGCCTTGGGCGTAGATTGGTCAGTGACCACCTGGTAACTGCCTGTTGTGAGGGATACATGAGTATTACTGCTGTTGTTTGAATGGAAGTGATGAACAAACATGGTCCAGCTACTCTCCGAGCTGTTGTAAAAATCTGAAAAGTGTGACACAAACAGGAAACGGGGGATCATTGGCATTCAAACAAAATCGTCTTGCAGCACAGCTTTTATTTTGAAGGGAAGCGTTCTCATTACCAGTGTGTGTTGCACTTTATCCAGTTGTCCTGAGCTGCTGGTTAGCGAGTGTTTGGAGAATAAAAAATCTCCAGGCAACTTTGGTCCAGCGCCTTCTTTGCAACCAATACACATTTAGCAAATACACACTTTTCCCTTGCAAATGGGGGAGTGTAATCACAATTACTATGGCCGGCAACTCCCGCTGTCACTTTGTTTAAATTAGACTTTTATTTTTCTTAAACAGGAAGTAAGTTGGAGCCTTTAAATTAATAAAAAAAATAAATCACTGATACCCAGCCATAATGTATACAGGTCAAATAGCTCACAGACACCAGGCAGGCATGATGGCAAAGCTGTAATCTGAGCTGGTGGCTGCTGCAGTGTTTGTTGTCTGCTGTAATCGATGTGAGGCCTTTTACCGTAACTTTTCAGGGGTATGATGAAGCTTCTGCATGTCAGACCGAAGTGTTAGCAGATTTCATGGGGGTTAAAAGAAGGCAAGCTAGGTAGAAACACACACTGCTGTCTCAGATACCCTGTAGTCTCCTGCAGTGGTTTGAGTCTACCGTGCGCTGCTCTCTGGGGCCAGTCTGCGTAGCATCATGACAGGGGTTAGAGTTACTGTGTTAGAAATGTGATAAAGAGTCTGTATACTTGCGTCATTGCTTCAATTTTTGCATGTGTCACTAACAGCAGTCTACCAAACAGGCGTCTCGAGCTCAAATCCTAGACAAAGCCACAGAGTACATTCAGTACATGAGGCGGAAAAACCACACACATCAGCAGGACATCGACGACCTGAAGAGGCAGAACGCACTGCTTGAGCAACAAGGTAACAGCAAGGCCGGATTTGGGATAATATTTCTTATCGGGGGAGATTAATGCTAGTTTGGGCCAGCTGTGAGGTTTTCCACCTGATATGTGCAAGCGTGGACGGCTGAACAATAAATGTTTGAATGTTTTGGTGATAAAGGAGTGTGTATGAATAGGTTTAGAACACACTGCTTTTTACTCTTAAATAGATTTTTAAAAAAAAGCACAAATCTGTCCTTTTTTCTGTTCTAAATTTACTTTAGGGTCATCTGCAGCTACATGGGGAAAAAGTACATTTTGTCATTGTGTTTAAGCACCTAAAAGAGAATGGCCCCTCTAACGTCCCTCCCACGTGTTTACATATGAGATGTGCTTGTGTATTTACGTCCAGGGCCGAGGTTGCTGTAAGGCTAATATTTCCATGCTCCACAGTAACCAGGTTACAATCAGCTTTCTTACGTAAGCTGATTCTTAACAGTCGTGTAAACGAAGATGGTGGTTACTAAAACCAGAGTGAGGGATTAGACAAACCTGGCAAAGCTCAGAATGATGGAAACGAGATTGATTTTCAACATGAAAAGCAAACGTACCAAGAACTACTGAAGACTCCAAGAGACAACAATGGTTTTAAGTGTTTTTGAGCACAGGGACTTTTCTCAGAGACTTTGGAGAGACAAAGGTCTAAATATTGTCATTGTTTAGACCTTGAGCAAACTTGGACTATCACGTTCTGGTCTCTGACATACCGAAAATCCTCAAACTCGATGAAAGGTGCAGCTTGGACATGGTGTATTCATGCATCTATACGCTTGTATATGGATCACGTTTGTCAGGGTGTCTTAAACCCTCCTGATAACTGAGCCAAAAATGCGTCTTCGCTATTACACAATAAAGAATGATGTGTAAGATACAGAAATCCAGAGTACATTGTGTCCATATAAGGATAAAAGGTCTCATGAGGTTCAAATTAACCCTGTAATGTAATCATGTGATACATGCGTTTGAGAGACCGTTACATCATCACTGAGATTCCCCCCCCCAATGAAATCAGAATTTATCAGAATAAATTTTTAAGTGTTAAATTGCACCAAAATGCCAGCTGTAGCAAAACTGACAGAAATGAAGTCATATATGTCAAATTGAACTTTAATTTCTTTAGTTTTTTTTAGTCTGCTTGTCAGAAGGATCAGTAAACAGTGCAGTGTCAGGCTTTGGAGTAGTTTGTTTGAGCTCATGTGACATCATGGGCCACAAACAACCCAGTTAAATGTTTAGTGGACCGGCCCACAGAAGCTGCCCTTTGTGTTATTGCACAAAGTTTAACTACCCAATTTTCTGCTGTAACCTTTTTCAACTACTGTAACTTTTTTTGTCATCTAATAGTTGATTTACTACTTCATTGCTTTGGTGTAGTATGAATAGCCAACAAGAAGAGTTGTTAAACTCATGAAAAAACAGTTTAAAGTTCAAAGTATATGCCCTCCTTCATGTTTACCAGTGCCATCCAGTGGGCTGGGGTAGTGTCTTTGCTGGGGCGATTTTGGCCCCAGGATTCAGATTCCCTCCTTACTGATTAGTTTGAACAAAAGCTGTTTGAAATCTGTTTAATAACTTCAAGATCTCGCACTGAAAGTAATCTGTTAGTGAAATCAGCACATCCTAATCGGGTTCCTCTGTCAAGTTTCTGTAAAAGCATAGAATGATAGAAGAAACTTCAACAGTGTTCTCGCTACGATCAGCAGTGTTGCCTCAGACCAATCATTTCTTCTGTAAATTCGAGATCTCTGTTCGTTTGTGTCCTCGCAGTACGCGCTCTGGAAAAGGTGAAGGGCTCAGCGCAGCTCCAGGCCAACTATTCCTCATCTGACAGCAGCCTGTACACCAACCCCAAAGGCAGCGCCGTGTCGGCTTTCGACGGCGGCTCCGACTCCAGCTCCGAGTCGGAGGCAGAAGAGCCGCCCACCAGGAAGAAGGTGCGAGTGGAGGCCAGCTAGAGAGCCGGGCGTCTTAAAACGAAAAATTAAAAAAGAAAAAAAAAAAAATAGGTGCGGTCGAGGCAGCGCAGCACAGCGGAGGGCGAAAGGGAAGATGGCCTCCGAAGCTCTCGAGGCTCACCGACCTCGACTACCTTCATGCCAACGACGACCTCGGCCTCCCTCGTCATCCTCTCTCCTCCGTCTCTGAGTGGGCTCGCACTGGAGACTCGTTGCCATCAAATTTCCTCACAGCGGCCGCCACAATCGTCTCTCTCCAGCCAGTCTCCACCCACGGGAGTGAGGATGTAAGCAGCGTGAAAGACAGCTGCTTCAATCCACCGAGAGAGCTTCAGGTTCCCCTCCCCCCTCTTTTCTCTTGATTTTTGGTCATCATTGGTATCCCCCCCTTCTTTTTAGCAACATCAATCCAAAACATAAAAAGAGGCAGCTTGGCTACGTAAGGACTCAATGCTTTTTTTGTGTGTGTGTGTGTGAGTGTGTGTACGTACCCTCAGTAAAGCTCCTCCTCCTCCCCCAAGTTATCTTTTTTCCTTTGGGAGGAAGGATGAGCCAGGTGTACTCTTCCAAGCACTGCTATAATATGTATTTTTTTGTTCGTTTAGAATTTACACACACACCTAGATAAAAAAAAAATAAAAACTTATTCTGAAAAGGTTTACCTTTTTAAAAATGAAATGAATAAAACATTTGTAGCTTTTTTTTTTTTTTTCCTCCAGTAAAGAATGTGAAGATGCTCGGAGCAAATGTAAAGTGATAACCCACCTCAGGCCCACTGGATTGCAGACGTCTCCTGCAGCACACGCTTGTTAACACAAGATGATTTAAAAAAAGAGAGAGAAACCTCTTCTGTTGAAATTGATGTTTTGAAGGAGAATAATCCTGAACTTGTATCGTATTTTGTCCTTTAGCTTGAAGTAGTGGATGACTTTAGGTGGCTGAATACGTTAGGCATCTCATTTTATATATTATATAAAAAAAAAAAATCATTAATTGGATGTTTTCAAGTTCAAACAGTATGTTATGCATTTCTTTTAGTAATCACACGAGTCGCGGGATAATGCCGATTTTGTCACGTGTAGTTTTCTTCAAGGTTATGAACTAGGTTTTGAATCTCAAACAGTCTCCTGCAGCACAGGGAAGCGAAATAAGTCCATGTCAGTGTGTTGTGCTTTACACAATAAAAGTCAATGTTGCTGAATCCTCCCCCCCCCCCAAGGAAAAAAAAAAAAGGAAGCATTTTCGTGTCTAGGAAATGTGTGTATGTATATTGTTTCCATTTTATTTCTATTTAGAAGGATATTATTAGTGTAGTAGGTCTTTGTCTGGTTCCATTCCATGGAAATTACAAGTATGTTGTACATACTGCCAACAATTGTCTTGCAAGTTGAGGCCTACCTTTACTATGAGACTATAAAATAAACTATTTTATCCTTTAGCTGTCTGTCTGTGGTCACTGAAAGCATTATAAGCCTTTCCTGCGGCGTTTGAAAGTGCTAAAATATTAAGCTTCTATTCGTTTTTTCTCTTTAAGACTGGCCTTGGGACTTCTTTACCTCCTCCATCTGTTCAGTTTCCTCAAATTTTCTAAGAAATCACTGCACGCAGGCAGATATGTGGCACGTTTTCAGCTCTTTGGGAATCACTCGTTGGTCCAAAGCTATCGTTTTATGCCTCTCAATTAAATTTAAATTTAAATTTCAACCGTTAACGGTTTCTAGAAGGAGTCTGAAAATGTGCCACAGTACTGAACAATGCAGCCGCACAGCGTGATCGAAAAAATGCGGAGGTGTGTGAATGAAGCTGTACGCGGGAACATTAAAGACGCTGATTTATCGTGCAGGTGTAGTGAAGTCAGGTTTTTCTGGTTTCTCTTTGTCTACTGAATGTTTCATAGTTCACAAATTTTTACACGAGAGCAGTTTTTCAACCACGTGTCTGAGCAGCGGCAGGTCGCCGGCCTACTCTCTGTTCACGGTCAGTCCCTTCTTATTTAGAGGATACTTTTGTGTGCTTTTCCTGCTCTCCGGTTTAACCACTCCCTGGATTTTAGAAAAGCCTACAAGCATCTGAAATATTTGAATTGCTTTAATATGTCACGTTCTTTGCCCTGAGTTGCACAGGCGATGTACCAAACACACCTTCACAACTTGATGACCTTTTCAAGCGCCGACTCTCCCTGCTCCAGTATCCACCTGTAACTGCCATTCCACGGTTTCTGTAAATAACATATTTGCATGGAGTGAGCCTAGACGCACTGCCTTTATAAAGCGACTGCAATAAATCATTTTAAATGTGAAACGACTAATCTGGCAAATGTCCAAAAGCTCCAGTTTCTAGAATGGGAGGGTTTAACCACTGAGATGAGAAAAACTAAACCTAAATATGTATCAATTAGTTTTTTTGTAAAGTCTAAAATGTTTCTTTTCCCCCACACTTCCTTTTTATGTTTCATCACCTTAATATGAAAACTGTAAAAACTGAGAACTTATGTTCAAAGACCGAGTAAATGGAGAAAGTAAATATAAGTCGCAGCCTTAAACCTTTTAAGGTCTACAATAAGACTTTACCCTTTTGTAAGCCAACTAGCAGTAACTCGAAGCTCTTCCCTGAACTGAGCGTCCTTTATATTTCAGATCTGCTTATAGGACAAAATGACAGCGTCCTCCAGCTATCCTCTGAAAAACCTGGAAACTATCCTGATATCATCAAACTGCATCTTTATCGTTACACACTGAGGTGTCAAGTCATCATTAAGGGTACAAAGGAGGTCATAAAATGTGATCTTTATGGGGGAAAGACTTAAGTAGCTGTCTTAGTACTTTGTCCCAATTTGTCCTGTAATCTTAGGTAATCATGGACTCGACACAGTTTGTTACCTTTCAATTTGGCAACACAAACACCTGGTGAAGATCTACTGCATCCTGTTTTGCTCAAGTTAAAGGGAAATTACGCCGAGTGTGATTATACGCTCGCCAGCCTCCGTTTTTGCCTTCAAACTACCTCTAACAACCTGCTGGAAATATCTGACACGTGACTTTTGACCATGTTGACGTGATAGCATCGCACAGGTGCAGCAGATTTGTTGGCTGTACAGTCACGATGCAAATCACCTGTTCAAACACATCCCAAAGGCGCTCTGCTGGATTGCGATCATTTGAGTACAGTGAACTCGTCACGTTCAAGAAACCAGTTTGGGATGATTTCGGCTGTGTGACACAGACACAGTAGTATGTTGCATTAAAAATAGGACAGTTTGAATTTACGTGTGTTTCTCTAAGGTTGGTTGCTTTAAAAAAAAAAAAGCAGTTGGATTGGTTTACGAATATATATGTCTTTAATAACCTAACACCAAAAAAGCTACAAACCCAGAGAAACACCAGACCGACCCTCGGCATCCTCTCGGCTTCTCGGTGTGCCGAGCTTCATTCACGTCTGCTTCTTCTAAACATGACGCTGACATCATTTTCTTCCCATTTCTTCGACCTGCTGCGTTTATTAGATCTGAAATGTATCTGAACTGTTGTACCACTCGTTTACCAATCAAAAGCACTTCATAACACAATCATGAGAAAAGCTCAAAGTTTTATTAACCTACTGAAACCTTATAAACTTCCACCTTTATTTCAGAGAATGAAAACAATAGGCAATGCAAGCAAAAAAAAAAAAAAAATATGTTCAACTGAATGTGAGGCTGCCCTTGCTGTTGACCTTAATTTGGGCAAATTTCAGCCCTGGTCTGTAGCGAGGGTCGACTATCCTGCTTGTCCGCAAAAAACCTGACAACAGCTTCCCGGCTCAGGGGCGATTCCCCGGGGCTGGCTCATTTTTGTTCTGTTTTTTTTTAAACGCACAGTGATGTTACCACTCAGGACCAACTAGGATTGAAGGTCAGCTGATGAGGAGGCAGCGGCAGGGTCTGACGGTCCGTCTTCACCGGAGCCTCCCGGCTGCCTGTTGACCTCGGGAAGGGGCAGACGGACAAAGTGCTCCAGGGCCCGAGCCACCTTCTCTGGACAGATGTTGTAAACTGGATGAGTTGGTGCCTAAAAAGTCAGAACAAGAAGAAAAATATGATTTGTTTGTTGTTTTTTTCCTATTACATCCCATTACATAGCATGTAGCTGAAGCACTGATGTGGGTTGAATTGCAGTTTCAATATTACTGATGCTGAACATTTTCATCACGGGAAGCTGCCACCGTCCACCGAGACCGTTTTATTGATTTATCTGAGAATTCCACACCACAAAGAAACCCACTACACCAGGCTTGGCCAACTCCAGGCCTCGAGGGCCGGTGTCCTGCACGTTTTAGGCCTGGGTTTGGACACCCTTGCACTACACTCTGAGCTGAAAATAGCATAGCTAAGTCACTTCAGGAAAACAGTTTGAAGTGGGCTGCTGTTTTAATCTACGAGCCAATATGCATATGCATGCGCAGGGGGAAGACTTACTGTAAACAGCTGTCAGTGCCAGTAATGCAACAGGAAACAGGAAAGCAAAACCAAAACCAACTGCCGCGGCCTTTACGTGCAACCACACGTGTCATTTATCTCATTTCAGTAGCTTCACTTTTTTTTAATCCCACCTATTGTAGAGCATCATTCAGAGCTTCTCATTTTATAGCTCACTCATATTAAACCCGACTACACTGCAGTCAACAGCTGGCACGGGAACACCTTCGAGGCATTTTTGACTCTTCTTGCAGTACTTTAATTATTTACTATAATGAAAGGGTGCAAAAAAAAAAAAAAAAAAAAAAAATTAATAAAAATAAAAAAAAAAAAAAAAAAAACACTAGAAAACCGGAACACCAGGGAAGACCAGACAGACCTGGAACACTAGGAATGACACAGACACTCCAACAAAGAACAGAGGA
>VUQR01020588.1:41313-72553 GCA_015108515.1 Hemichromis elongatus
TGTTCAGGAATTTTATATATATATATATAAAAAATATATATATATATATATATATATATATATATATATATATATATATATATATATACATATATATATATATATATATATGACAAGTTGACGTTTAGCACTCTTGTTATTGGTTAAACTGGAGCCCTGTAGTCACCGGTGTGCGTTAATTGGCTTTAAGTGGTTTTTGATCAAATTTCCTTCTCAACTCAATGCCTGGCACATATTTAATGACCCATTCTGTGAGGGCTTTAAATAAAATGTCAAAGCTTGTAAAATTAGAGCCTGCCAAATGATTAAAACTGCAACCATCACTAACTAAATATCAGTTTCACAATCCAGGTCTGCACTAATCAGATGTTCCCTCTGTGACTGACAAGGCTGACCCTGACATGGTTAGCTCCTTCTCAGCTTGCAGAACAAACTCTTAGATTTGCCACTTCCCTGTCAATGACTATTGACTCAGCAAAGCCGGGCCAGCCTTCATTCCAATAGTTAATATGGGCTGTGCACTAAGTAGTTTGGATTCATAGTCACGACAGGCGCATTACCGTGTTTTCCTTTGAGGGGAGGGAAATAAGGATATACAGTAAGCGGTGGGTTTTTCTCACATGCTGCTGCACAGTCTGCAGGCTGTGTTCTGTGTGTGTGTTCAGTTAATAAAGAAATCTGCAATTTGCAAGAAACGAAGAAGGGAGAATGCAAACGTTGCTGTGGCTGGTGGGTGAAGAAAAAGTCAGGAAATGCTCCTGTTGGTTGTGAGTGAAAACTGACTGTTGTAATGAAAGGACGCACAGAACACGTTGTCCAGATAAGGTCGAGGCAATGAATCATGAATCTGGTGCCAAGCCATGGATTTACAGGCAGATATCACTTCACGAGATCTAAGAGAAAAAGGAAACAAAAATACGGCCGCGTCTCTATTTATTTCTTCCTTTTTTATTTTTGGACTCCTTTAGTAGTTAAATGAATGCCTTTGTATCAGTTTGAAAAATGCTCCTGTAAATAGTCCACACTCTGCTCAAATTCATTTAAAGGCTTGTGTTGCATTACGTTTTTTCCAGCCAGATGTGATACATGCCCACATGCATACAGCTGCAAAAGCTGCAGTATGCTATTTTAAGTCCTAGACCTATAGCAATCCACAGGAAACTTCCACCCTGGAGAGAGTGATGCTCACAGCCTATGCAGCAAGCCTTTCTCTTGTCTCCCACAAGGAAAATCCCAGCTGTTAGTGCATGTTGAAAAAAGATGAATAAATTGATATTTTTGTGCTTTTGTTACATCATACCCAGTGTTCACAAGCACAGCTGGATGTGTTAAGAATCTGGGGTCTGGCAGGCAGGGAAATGAGACTCATACGGGACAGAGGGGCTGCGGGCAGCAGGTGGTGCCTATAAGCCACGCTGAGAGGTCTTTCTTGAAATAATTAAAAGTTAATTCTTCTGGTAAACAGGGCCCACAAACTAAAGGGAGAGAGAGCGGGAGCTCAAGACTGACCACCATCAGTGCAATGAATCATTTCCCAACCTTCACACTGACAGGGGGTTCTAAATTCTCTCCCCTGTCCCCCTCATGGGTAGCTCCATTATTTATCAGATCCCTTTAAGGTCCACTCATTCATTTTCCCGCTCCTAATTATCCCAAAAACTGCTGCTCCCGTGGCTTCTCGTTTTTTCCTTCATAAAACAGTATAAAAACCAGCGTTTCTCATTAGGCTGATGCTCCTGCTGTTACTCAAAACGCTACAATCACAACATGCAGACTCTAACAGCTCCTGATCAGTGTGATAATGAATAGATATTTATAAGTATGTGGATACCTGAAAGCATATATATGAATTTGGTTGCTGCTGTTACTCCGTAGGCATTATTCTGCTGCAAGACATTTTAACGGGGTCAGTTTTGCCCCCATTTGGCCAAAAGTGAATGAATTAAGGTTGTCAGCTGGGGATTTCTTTCCTGTTGTTTTTTTTCTGTGGGAGAAGAGTTTGAGTTCAGGGCACTTTAAGTGTTTCCACACCTGACATCCATCAAAACATGGCTGACATTGCATGCAGGATATTGTCGTGTTGACACGTTGTTGAACTAACAAGCTCGGTTCAGGCCAAAACTACAAAAACATAGCTGGGAAAACATGTCCACTGTTTCTAGAACTGCAGTTTCCTGCGTTTTTACAGCATTTTGTTGTCACGTGACTTCTGAATGCTTTTTGGCGTTTGGTGACAGGTCAGTCCTTGCCATTTTTACAGGAAGTAATTTCAGGTATACATACATATAAAACTGTCAAATTCTATTAATTTAGGGTAAAGTACTTGCAGATAGGTTTAGTAGTGTTAAATTGTTATTTTAAAGTGAAATTACTGTAATTTAGAACAAGTGTCCTTCTACAGAAACATCTCAGTGCTGTGCTGTGTAAAATATTGGCTTTACAGTGTAATTTGTCAGCCTTTGGTTGGTATTATTTAATGTCACACAAATATTTATCTGCTATTCACATGGCAGCAAATCAGTGCATTTAGGCTTGTGGACATGAAGAAAATAGACATGAGTTTGAAACAGTGCATCAGAAAGAAGAAGAAAGGTGATTTGATTACTTTGAACATTGCATGGTTGTTGGTGCCAGATGGGCTGGACTGAGTATTTCAGAAGCTACTGAAGTGCTGTGATTTTTAATGCATAGCCATCTCCAGAGTTTACAGTCAGGGAACAGAGGAGAATTGCTAGACTGCCTTGAGCTGATAGAAAGGAAAAGGTAATTCAAATAAGCACTCAGTGCAATCAAGGTATGCAAAAAAGCATCTCTGAAAACACGTTAGCCTCACGTGGGCTACAGCAGCAGAAGAGGACACCAGGTGGCACTCATGTCAGCTAAGAAACTGAGCCTACCTCTCTGTGGCCTCCCCAAAATTTGGCAACAGATGACTGAAAAAAGGTTGCCTGGCCTGATGAGTCTTGATTTCTGCTGGATGATAGTGTCAGAATTTAGCATAAACAGTATGAAAGCATAGATTGATCCTGCCTTATATCAACAGCTGAGACTGGCGGTGGTGGTGTAATGGTGTGGGGGATGTTTTCTTGGCCCCTTAGCACCAACACAACAGCGTACCCGAGTATTGCTTCTGACCATCTCGATCCCTTTGTGGACGATTATCCATCATCTGTTTTTGTTTCCAGCAAGATTACGTGTCACAAAGCTCCATCATCTTTCTTTAACATGCCCCTGAATTTGCGCCTCACTCATCAGATCTTAATCCAGTAAAGCACCTTTGGGATACGATGGAACAGGAGATTTGATCATGATTGGATGTGCAGCTGACAAATCTGCAGGCACTATGTGATGCTAACATATCAAGGTGGTCCGAAGTCACTGAGAAATGTTTCTAGCAACTTGTAAAGTTTATATCATGCAGAATGAAAGCACTTCTGAAGGCAAAATACTGACGCAATGCAGACTCTCATCTGTGATTTAGAAGTCTTCTGCCAGAAATCGACTTTATAACTTACGACATAGCCAGGAACCTCTTTTAAGCCTATGGAGTAACCTTCCACATAACCTGATGTGCACCTCTTGAGAAGTGTAACTACACGTCGGGTCATTGCACCCTGCAATGACTTGAATGGCGTAGAGGTTTGCAGCGGTTTGCAGTTACGTCGTAAGTTAGGACTTCGATTTCCCACAGAAGTCTAAATAAAGCTTTAATCCGTGCCCTCCTTGCGTCTCCTGAATTAAGTTTGTTGTCTTTCTTGCACTGAGACGGCATACCTGTTTTCATTAGTATTCACCATACACCGGAAACCACTTAACACGTCCAAAGCAATCAAAATCTAAGCACTAGATTCAAAATAACACCACATTACTTTTCAATATGAATCAGTGCTATAGCCATTAAAAATGTCACTGCATGTATGAAACTAGAAACTATGACTTAGCTTTCAAGTTTCAGCCGAATAAAAAAGGAAAGATTGAATATTAAGAGTCAAACAAGGCCACAGTAATTGGAGCAAGAGTTCAGATCACACCTGGATGAGTAATACCTCCTCTCTTGTTGAGCTATTTCATTTTATTTTCACAGATAGTCGTGTTCAGGGGCTGGAGCCTGCACACTTGTCTGACAAAGAGCAGCTGCACAGATGATTTAGTAATGGTATTCAGTCACACTGCTGAGTTTAATCTTCCTCACTGTTACCTCGCCAGTCTTGTCACTGGCCTCACTGGACCTCCTGGCTGTCAAAACACCAATAAAATATCAGACCTGCGCTGCTCTATATCATAGCTCAATAAGCAGCTGTCCACATTGTACTGATGCCGGTGGTGTTATGGTTAGACACATAGCTCGCTACTGCTTGATAAGCTCAGTACTCTAAAGGGTCAGAAATGGATTACAGCCAGCACAGATGGCTATCCTATTGTAAGGAGGTTATCAGGGAAACAGAGGTGTTGTCATAGACCTGGCTTTTCTGCGGCTTTCCGTAGCACAGATAGTGTAATCTTATGAGTATATTATGTCAGCTGAGGCGGCTATAGTTGAGGTCGTATTTGTCAGGAAATTTCAGATGGCTGGGGAGCTGCATGTTTCTCTTACTGCAGTTCCTGTCATGTCTCTTTTCCTGAAAAAGACATGAAAAAGATATAAATACACACAGTATGCAGTATTTTGTCTTGAGTCAACCCTCATTTCTGCTACTGCTAGTCGTCTTTTAGTTTGCCAGACTTCTTGGAGGTCATTCAAAGCTTTTCTTTGGATGTTGTTTGTCTTTTATTGTGATTGTTGTCAAGATGATTCCACACCGCTTGAGTAATGTTGAGGTCCAGGCTCTGGGGAGGCCAATCAATGATTGATAGTGCTCCATCCTGACCTTTTTTGCTATCCACGTATGCTTTTAATGCATTTGAAGTGTTTGGGAATAGCGTGATGCTGAAAAATGGAACCATTGCTCCATTTTTCTATACGGTATTACAAAGAGATTGCACATTGTTTTACAGATGTCCATCTGTAGAGATTCAGTGATTTTCTCTCTGCTGACCTCCTGCAGACATATTCACAATGATTTCCTTCTTTCTGGATGACATTCAGATGCCGATCATTTGCTGTAGATTCGGTTTTTTTTAGGCCTGCTACTTTTTTGGCCTCCAATTGTCCAGTTCCCCAAAGATACCGTTTAGAATTGGTTATTTCCTAAACTGTCTGTTATGTTTAGAGTTAAGTTCCCTTCAAAGAATTATAGGTCAGTGTTTAAGTGGCTTAGCAAACAAGAAGAAGTAAAAAAAATCAACTAATGTCTAAGAAAAAAAAACAGAAAGCCTGGAGAATTATTGCCCGGTGCCAATTATAAAAAGAAGTCTGGCTCCTTGGAAGCAAAATATAAAGAAGTGAGAGGTGAATCGAGAGTTTTGCAAAGTAAATTAAATTTACTGGAAATTTAGGCAATGGAACTGGGAGCAATTTAGGCTACTAGCATTGCAATAACATGAGTATAAACTGCCTGACCAATTAGTGAGAGTAATTTTCAATGGTTCCTCCAACACAAAAAGACTCACAGTGCACAGCCAAGATTGATGCACTAAAACCAGAAGAAGCTGCCTTTTTTTCTCCTTGTTAAAATCTCCATTACAGACAGTTCAGTGAGGAGTGGCTCGCATCACACAGCTGAGCTGCCACCCTCAAGCAGAGATTAGGTACAGGCTACAGAAATCTGTGAGAGTTTGCAACTCCAAGTATTTTTTTTTTCTTTTCAAACTTTTAGTCTTAAATTTCAACCACTGCTGACTGAAGTAAGCTCCATGAATTGAATGTTTTACACAACTCTTTCTGGAGGCTTTGCTGAAGTTTTTCATACATGCACGCATACACCTCAAGACCCTCAAACAGATTTCATTTAAATTACATTTTTCTAAAATAGTTTTTCAAAGACATGTGTGAAGTGTGACATTTTAGTGCCAAAAAAGGGTTTTGAGTGGAGATTCCTTAAACTGTTCAGTATTTGCCTTCAGCGTTTCTATACTTATTTGTCTCCTCCTTCTTCTTTGAGGCAGCTGACATCTGTTAGTCAGGTACATTTCTGCCATCTACTTGGCTTCAGTGTATTTAGAAGACTCTAAATGACAAAATCACTGCGAGGGTTCAGTATTAATCATCCATAGTTTTTTTTTATACTGTGTTAAAGCAACATTTTTCCTGGATAACCTTCTTTTCAACCCATTAAAGCAGACTGTGTCATCCTCCAACAGTCAAATACAACAGGTGCCAAGGAATGTGAAAGCTACTTCACTTATGGTTCAACTATAAACTCAAATGACAGCATAAGCCCCTTTCCTATGAACAGACACATTACAAATGCTGTGTGTCTTTTCCCTTCTCTAGTCCTCAGTCACACGTTGGCTCCATAACCTGGTATTCAGTCATAAAACACTTTGACAACCCTTTCGCTTGGAGCTTTACTAAAAATCTGTTAAAAATTGTCTCTGGCTCGGATATTTTGCCCATCTTAAAAAGACATGTTCCACTGTTTTACTCCCTTGACATCCCTCAAATCCCGTGTTTCGCTTTCACATCCTCGCTCTTGCTTTTAATCCAATTATTAGCCTTAAATAAAAAAAAGTTTCTCCACCTTTATATCCTCTATGTGTTCCTGTTACTGGTACTGAAGAATCCTAATAAGATTGTGTTTCAATACAGATTGATGACAAGTTTATTATTGCCAAAGAAAGATTTTGCCCCTTGTCCTTGTCTTCCCCAAAGACAACAGCTGTTGACAGCTGTTGTCTGTCCTCTGCTAGTAATGCTAGTCATGCATGTCAGATCATCCCCCAGTGACTCGGTGTCAGTGCCAGAGCATCCATCCGTCCATCCATCTGTTTGCGAGCCTGTCACCGTTACCTACAGCACGCTGACATATTTTACTGCCTAATCTATCTTGCACAGTCAAACATAGTCTTCCCAGTAATTAGTCAAGTCAATTTTGGGTGTGTAGCCATTTGTTTTTACATGGCTCTCACACTGCTGATTGTGAAATGCTGCCATGTTCAATTAACTGCTGTCTCTCATACTGTGCACACTGTGCCTGTGAAGGGAAGAAGCAAAGCTGACAAGAAGCTTTTATTTTTTTCAAGGTGTTCCTCAAGATTAATGTTTTTTTTGCTTGTTTTTTCAGAGCTACAAAAGCTGAGCACAGGATTTAGTATGCAGTATTCATATCGCTAATTCAAATGTGTGCAAGTCCCGGATTCAGCTCTATTCTCTGTCATATAGTCCCCCAGGACAATAGACTCTGCCAGTTCAAATAAAAAAAAAAAAGCAATAACATATCGAATAGTAACAGACTGTCAATCAAATATATTTCTGTTTTTCTATTTAAGGCTTTTTTAACTGATTGCAAATAGTTGCAACAGATTAAAACATTTAAGGCTGTAACACTCATGCTTTTTTATTTATTCTGTCCTTGAACAGCAGTATTCGGGCGTTCTACATGTTTTCTCATGGAGACTGAAAAACTGGAGGGAAAAGAAGCTCAGAAAAAAGAGACATGTTTATGTTGAAGGATGTCTTTGTTCCTACGTGCTTTGCACCTACAACTAAATTTGCCTCATTTAGCAAAGTTGTTGTAAAGTAATCGAAAGCAATATAAAAGATGAATGTCGCCACTGTGATGCCATGCGTGGGTTTTGAATTCTGTGTAGCAAAGGTTCAATGTTACCATTTGGTTTAGCTGAAAATGACCATAATTGTATTGAAAGCTGGGGTGCTAATGCTAGCAAGCTTGGTTAGCAAAGTGAACTCTATTGATGCAATGAAAAGGCATAGATATAGGCTAATTAGTGCTACATAACAGACAAATAATTTTACTATGCCAAGCTGAAGGAGGAACCTTTTTGGTGTTCTGTCCCGATATTAATGTGATTACTCAATTAAATGCTCAAAAAGTCAGAAACACGTTGGAGAGGCAAATTCGATTAGCAGAGGTGAACTGAAAGTCAAAGCGGCCGCACCTGAAACTCCAGAGTTTAGAGAAATAAGTTATGAATGAAACAACTTTAAATTGTTACGAAGGGTGGAAACTATTCGTAGAGGCCTGAACCATTTTTCTACCAGGCTGTAAACACAATTCTTTCTGCTGTAAAGTTGGTCATTTCACATGGAAATCTACCGGGGTTGTCTAATTTTGTAAGCCTCAAGTGGCCATTCTAGGAACTGCAGTCTTTGTTGGCTTTTTGGCTTTAGAGATTCTTGCTTGTCCAATGCCAGCTTGATGGATGAGATCAGGCAAACCCCTTCTTCCTGTCAATAAGATAAGTTTTGTAAATTGGTTGGCTGCCTGGCCGGCTGGATAAAAAAAAGCCTACTGAAGTTCATTTGTTTTGCAGCTTGAAGAAGACGGTGTAGGCCGAAGCATGACTTGCTTTTCTCAAAATAGAACTTAGACTTGAATGATTTGTCAGTTTAGTTTTTTTGATTTCCCAGATTTGCTCAGGTTCTTAGTTGCACACATTCACAGTTAAGCTGCAGAGCCCATTAGGCTTTCTGTCTATTATCTGCATTTCCTGCTTAAATCATTACAGTTTGCATGAATGATTATCTGACTTGCTTAATATAATGCAGGAAGACCGCATCTTTTTTAATGGTCTCCTCTCTTGTCTCAAGCCTCGGGCACAGCAAGCTGCTGATTGTGTTTCTGACCTTTCATTTAGTCTGAAATCTCTCTGGTCAAAGGCAAAGGTTGAGTATAACTTTTAAATGAGGCCCTTTACTGTCAAGCCAGTTCACTCTAGCCTCCAAGCAACATTCACTGGACTCCTTCTTAGCCCAAGTATAGTCTGAAAACAAGTCAGGCCAGCTGTAGTAGATATGCCAGCTTTTCCTGGTGTCAGAGTCTTAGAAAATGAACCTGATAATAAAAAACACAGACAGGACGTTTTCCATTTCTGTGAATCGATTGGACTCGTTCTCGCTCTTTCTGTGAGCGTGATGTCGGCTGTGGCACAGGGGTGTGGAGTATCAGGTTAATTGGGATGAACAGTTAATTGATTTCCCAGGGATTAGTGCGGTCTATAGAAGCCTGTGGGTGTGCTTTGTATTGACTTAACTGCATTAGTCTAAGATTATAGATAGAGGAAGGAGACGAGGTAAACAATGAATGTAGTTAAATGTATCATCTGATTGCTTTTTTTTTTTAAATTTTAGTGTATCCTTTCCAAACGTTAAAGACCTGCTATAGCAGTTGTTTGTTATTTTTGATATTCAGGGGGTTTGGGGGTATTGCCATGCAAAACAGGACCAAGTTGAATGCATTTCTTCTACGATCCTGGCTTCAGGCTCGTTTCCTACAGTCTTATTATATATACATTACTATGCAAAAGTCCTCATTTCCCCTTTATATATTTCTTTATATATATTTTTTCTAAGAATTGTGATTTTTTTTTAAGGTTACATTGACCATTCGGAGTTCTCCAGAGTTTCTGGAGTTTGATCATTTGTTGCTTTGTCACTCATTTTAAGTCCACTCGTTGTACCTCACTGTTGCAAAGTGTTGCCACAGTCTTTCGAGCATTAAAAAGGACACCTAACTCAAGAAAACCAGTGTTGTGTCTACAAAAAACAGACAACTTAGCAACGAACAGATTTTAAATTGTGTCATTTTGCATTTTGGTCTTAGAAGCCTTTAAAAAACTCATAATTTTAAAACATTTCTTTTGTTAACGTTGCGGAAAAAAAATTGCATGAAATAGTGTTTTTGCACAAAAACTGTGATTCACAAAGATCTTTAATGAAAAGCTTGGCATATCTCAGCAAGGCAAGATGTCAGGAAACTAAACATGTGGAGGACAAAAGAAGAAGTTACAGTCTGGTGGGGAAAAAAAGAAGAAAATCTGGAGCAGATAAAAATTATCTGAAAGTCATGTCCTTAAAAAAATATAAAATAATGAACACAGAATGTGTAACGCATCAGATCAGCAAAAGCTTCATTTTTCATCAGGACAATGGTTCCAAACATTTTATAAAACATTAACAAACCTAATAAAAGCATGCATGTGGGGTAAACAAAAAAAACACCACAATGCACAAATATGAGTCGAGGATCGGCCTCCCCGGAGCCCAGACCTCAATATTACCGAAGCAGCGTGGGATCATCTTGACAGAGAACAGAACAAAAGACGTTCAACATCCTTGAATCTGCTTAAAGAAATAACAAGAAAGCTTGTCTGAGGCTTGAATAATTAAAATGGTCATACCAAATATTGACTTTCAAGCTCAATAGAATTGTACAAAACCTATTTTTGGCTTTATATACTGTATTTCAATGTATGTTTGTCCGTGTTTCAATAAATTAGTGCACATTTACAAGGAAAGTATAAATGCCAAAGAAGCGAACAAACCAAAAACTGTCATATATGATCAAAAATGGACAAAGATAGAAAATAAGCTCGCCCCCCGTCTGACTCTCTGTGAGGAGTTTGGCACTCAGCTGTCTGTAACAGATCAGAGATCACTGAAGCGTGAGGGACTGTTTACTTAACCCCTTCCCAGCTCTCTTTCCTTTCTTCCCATCCCTCCTGTTTGCTGTTATGCTGTGCTCAGTCATCATTTAGCTCTTTTTTTTTCTGCCCCCCCCCCAACCCCTCCCCCTTGCAGTCAATACAAAGGACTGAACTAAACGAGCACTCTGCTCACTGGATCATTAGCTCGACCTTCTCTCGGGCTGATTATACGGGGATGATGTGCCCTCTCTTTGTGTTAATGCTTCCTGTGATGTTGCAAAGCTGGAGCAGATAGTGGTAAACCTCCGTCTGTCGGACAAGCTTGGTTAATTAATGTTAGTCGCTTACCGAAAGGAGAGAGTACACAATTCTGACAACAGTCAAAGCATTGAGGCTTTGCATGGTTGTCTCTGGGAGAAATATCTAATAAAGCTACTCTGTGAATGTAATACTGTGTTTCCTAATTGTATCTTTTCTTTTGCAGGAGTCGACTTTAAAATGAAGACACTACTAATAGATGGTATCAAAGTTCGCATACAGATATGGTAAGAAACTGGAAAGAGATAAAATCTTACTATAAGGTGTTGTACATTGTTTGAAGGGTTAGCCATAGATGCATTATGTAAACCATGATGCCAGCTACTGATATGTAGACTACTGTTCTGGAACCTCATGTCAGGCATTAATGCCAGCATCATCTTGGTTTTTCGGAGCACAGAGGGACCGTATTTGGATTGAAGGGTGGAGATAACGAGCTTGGTTAGTAAGGTGTATTCATAAATTGTACTGGAGCATCACTCCCACAGAGATACCTGCTAATTAGTGCAAAAATATAAGTTACACCAGAGTAGTGGTTAACACATTTGCCTAAGACAAGTTCCCTTGTTTGCAGTCAGCGGGAGATGCAAAGCCTGAGGAGGGTGGTGTCATCTACGTTTTTTAAAATCAAACAGCAGAAGCTGAACGAAACTTTCGTGTTGTTTGTCAGATAATTATATCAAAGTTGACCCAAAGGGCACCACCACAGATGAAAGCCTATTTAACCAGATCACAGATCAACTGCTGTTTTTTTGCATTTTATCTAGAGAACCTATAAACCACATACACTGAAGTCTTAACTGTGAAAGCTGCACCAGAGTCACTAAAAAAGCTCAGCTGACCACAGAGTTTGCCTTTTTTTTTTTTAGTTATTGTTGAAAATATTGAAACGGTATTTAGGTGTTTTGCTTTATAAGTGTCCTCTTTAGCCTCAACACTTCTTAATTACCTGCCTCCTGTACTCCATGTCATTGTATTATAATAACAAAATGAATATTCATATGTGTTTGTTTTGCAGGGACACTGCAGGCCAGGAAAGGTACCAGACCATCACTAAGCAGTACTACAGACGAGCACAGGTAGCTGACCTTAAGTCTCCTTCAGTGACTCTGCCATAAATTGATGTAATATTATTTCTACACAGAAGGAGTGCAAATTTAAATCTAATCTGTTTTAAATTCAATTTGTTCCAGCTACAAGAATAACCCTTGCCTAATCCTTACAGCTGCTTAAGTTACTTCCCTAAAAGGTATCATGGTCGAGCTGCTACCGCGAGGTTTTCAAAACAAAAGGATTTTATCTCCGACTAGTGGTGCTGTAAATGCTCTTCTTCCTTTCCTCAAAGGAGTGTGTAGCCCTTTCGCAGCGGCGTGAAATTTGCTTTGGGCTTCTAAAGAGGTTAAACTGGCGTAAACCTAATTGTCCATTTACCAGAAACTGGTAATGAAATTGAAAGGAAAGTTTCTTTATCCTCTTTTGTGCTATAAAACAATTGAGTGGCTTTCTCTTCCAGACTGTGACTCACAACATAGAGCACACTGCCAGTAGAGGCAGCCAGTTTTCCAAGTGCTCGTCTTGTTTGTTTATGGGAATCATAGGAACGTGTCACGAAACGCTCCAAAAAGGGTTCAAGCAACTGAGAACGTTTTGTAAACACGGATCTCAAAAGTGCTTGACAAATATGCATGTTGTTGTTGTTGTTGCTTTTGAATCTACGACCATCTCCCTTCAGGGGATCTTCCTGGTGTATGACATCACGAGTGAGCGATCTTTCCAGCACATCATGAAGTGGGCCAGCGACGTGGACGAGGTGAGTCAGGGTGATCTGGGATTTAAGTGCTCGATAAATCGGGCGCGTTTTTCTTCAACGCTGTCGGAAAACCCGAAGTAACAAATGCACTAAGTGCGCACGCAGGGGCTCCAGCTTGACGAAGAACACATGGCTGGCACGGTGTGATCGAAACCAAACACACTGACCTCACAGCTATGCTGCGTTTACGGTGATTCGTCTTCGTTTGTCATAAATATCGGAAAGAACACGTTTTTTTTCCACACGCGCTTACGTTCTCTTCATAAAGCTCTCTCGTCTTCCGCTCCGCCTTATCATTTCCCAGGTGATCTCATGCTATTAATTTAGTCATTATGAATGTAATTTCCTCTATGGGCCTCTCCAAATATATCACCTATTGATGCTGGCACGCTTCCCACTTTCTTTTAATCTAGGTCTCATTTCCTGTACACTGTCGCTCTCTCTGCATTCTCCTCTCCCTTCTTATCGCTTTCATTTTGTTTTCTGCTCTTCTCCCTTATCTGTAAACATCTCTTTGTGTCCACATCACAAACCGCTGCAGTACGCTCCTGAAAAGGTCCAGAAGATCCTCGTAGGGAACAAGTCAGATGAGGTGGACAAGAGGCAGGTGGCCACTGAGCAAGGCGTCAAGGTGGGTCCCTCTGGCATCGATGGCTACGTGTACCTAGCAGAGCTTGAGTTCAGAGGTTAAATCAAAGGTTCATTACTTCATTATTTATTGACTATTTTCAATTCAGTGTTTGTTAAGGCTAAAGGAACTCTACTTAACTGAAAGGACAGATTGCTTTGTTTTGTATAAGTTCACAGGGTTGACCGAGTTTTATGTCTTTCTAGTTCTGATGTTGTAGTTTTGCTGTAATTGAACAAGTCTACAGACGGGTGACATATCAGAACCTTTGAAGGGATTTTGTTTTGCTGTGTAGATAACTGGGATTAAACGGGAGAGAGGGAGTCGTCACTAAAGAAACGCAACGTTTTCTGAGCGCTCAGTTTTGGGTTTTTTTGTTTGATGGAGAATAAAAATTCTAATAGTTAAAGTACATAGTCACCACTTCTTTTTGAGATTTTAAACTGGCATCTCCTAATTCCATTCACAAACCTTTAATTAAATGAATTGAATTGCTCCTATTTTCACTATATTCTGTATTCCAGCTGGCCAAGGCTTATGGAATGGACTTCTTTGAGACAAGTGCCTTCACCAATCATAATATAACAGAGGTGAGGATACACGGGGAGACGCCGCTCTCAAGGCTGTGCACAGAGATGCATGTGCCTATGATTGTGTCATAGGGGGAAATTCCTTGGTGTCTCATCATGTCTCTGTGTCTCCTCCAGACTTTTACACGACTGGCTGAGCAGGTGCTGGCAGCCAACAAAAAGGACCTAGATCTACTCCGGATGTCCATTAACGATGAGCTCAATCTCACTGCTCTGGAGGAAGAGGAGGGACTCTGTGACAGCGCTGCCGGCGACCAACGCAAAGGCTGCTGGTGTTAGAGGAAAACCTCGATTCTGACTGAACATATGTCACACATGCCACACATTTTGCACACTCCTGGAAAAATGTGTTTCTTTTTTTTGTTTTTTTGCCTCATATCTCACCCGAGGATGAGGCTCACCTGTCCGTAATTTTGATATCAACTTTCATGTTAGTATTTTAATTTATTTTGTTGTGCCAATGTTAGTGCTAACAATTCACTTGAGAGCAGTCTTAAGGGTTAAGGTAGGTAATTTTGTTGAATAAAGGCTGTGCAGCTCAATGTTCACCACTGAACAATTTAGCAGGTCTTTGTAACCAAATGCAACCGCTATCCACTGCAAATTTGACAATTGACACAAAACTTCTATAAGAGGCGAAAATGATTTGTTTGGGGTTTTTTTTACCTTGAAATGCTTTAGATGTAGTGTAAAAAATTACCACAAGAGGGTGCTATATGCATTGCAAAAACAGCACTCGAGCTGCCCAACAGTCAGTTACATCCCTAGTTTTCTCTTTTTTCTGTTTGTCTTTGGTTTTATTTACACTTGCATTGGCTTCCTTCAATGGAGTGAAATGCTTCTGAATATATGCACCCACTTTATTGCATTTTCTTTGCATTGTTTTCATGCATATCATGACTACAGAGGAAGTGTTGCAGCTTGTAATATTATCCAAGTGGTCAGATTTACCAGTCTATGGCAAGGGAAACATTGAGAGCAAAATAATGTAGTTTCCTTGTAGCAAACAGAAGGTATTTTTATTATTTTATAGAGTTTGTTTATAGAAGAAACTATAGTACTGGTGGATTGGTGACTTGCTGACTGCTTATTGCATTGTACATACCACGTTTTTAAAAGCAGTGTAGATTGATAGACTCATGAGCAAGCGTACGTCATGAACTTCACTGTAGAGGGCTGTATAAAAAGTCCACATGGGTATTCTTGATGGTCTGAAATATTCCCTTTGTGAAGATAATAATGTATCGATGATTTTGTTCTTTTAATAGCTGTTTTGTACAGAGTTCAGTGGAGATGCCTTTTCTTTTGTTTGCTCACAGATTTAACAAAGGACGAATGAGGGTTCTGCATGCAATTCACACTTTTTTTCCTTTCTTTTTATTGTAACTTCAATGAAGTTAATATTCACCTCACAGTAAAATAAGTGAAGCATTTGACCAGAGTTGCCTGTTTGGAGAGTAGACACAGAAAGATGAACTTTGGCTACATTTTTTGCAACTTAGTATTACTAAATGCTACTCAAAGCAAATGTTTATGTGTGCAACATGTGAAGCGGCAGTATGACGTACCGAATGATGTTCTGGACTACACTCTAGATACACAAAGTATCCGTGTTGTTTTCGGGAACTTTTTTTTTCCTCTTTCTTTTGGATTACTTTATGGCATTCGTGTAACTATATTACATGCAACATGTTAACCTTGAAGAAATGATGTCTGATGTTTATGAGTAAATACTTGCAGATATATGACACTGTGCCCAGATGTCTTCTTGGTAATCACTCAATATGATTTGGAGATGCACTACATAGTACTGTGCTAAATGTTGGGGTACTAAAAACAAGATTTTAAGCGCACAAACATAAAACTTTTTAATAATTATTGTTAGAATTCTTAAAATTATGATACGTTTCCTGCTTTTTGTCTTTTGATGGTTACTTTTACTCCTGCTTTTACCAGATGATGGTATTGCAGTGTATCAAGTAACATAGAAATGCAGTATTGCGATATAATTATCAATGTGTGAGCAGTAGTATCATATTATATGGTAAATTGCTCTCACTTTAGACAGAAAATGAATCTAAAGTGGGTCTGAAATACAGTTTATTGTGTTTAGAATTTCTTTATTAAATCAAACCGCTGTCTTTGGCCAATTACTGCCAGTGTGTAAACCAAACCACAAAAATGCAATCACAGTCCAGTAACTACAAGTTAAGGATGCTGTCAGTGAACATATGAATGATGTTTGTAAATACGTCAGTATATTAATTACTGAATCCACATTAATCTAAAACATGAGACAATCTGTTGTGCGAGTGTTGCTGGCCACTGGTAGCATGGTGCTTTAAACAGAAAGCACCTCTCACAATGATACTGGCATTGTTACAGTTAATAAGTGGTGAGCTGCACAAGTTACTGAATCTTGATGGAAGAAGAAGTGTTGATTGCGAGAGCAGCTGACCTGAAGGATGGGATCATGGCGAAGCTGGAAACCCGGACCCTCCATTACCAAGACTGCATGAAGTACCCTCTGAAAGTCTACTAGAAGATGTGACTGCAGAATTATGGATAATCACCACTGTGACCATCACCGAAACCAACCAGCTGATCTACACCATATACTAGTGATCAGTGTGATGCTTGGCTACAAGATGAATAGGCACCACGAGCAGTACCCTCAATGGAGAAGGAGACTAGAGGCCAAGATCAAGGCAACATGGAGGAAAGTTAACGGAGCTAGCGAAGTTAAGGAGCTGCAGAAAGGTGTAACAAAGAAGGTACCTAAGAAATACAGCAAGCTGTCCATACCTGAGCCTTGGAAACTGCCAAGCAAAGACTCACAACCTTGGCCAGTCGATTGAAGAGGTATACACGAGAGAGGTGCCTGAGAAAGAAGAAGAATGAACCAGCTCTTCTCCAGGGAACCATCTAAGGTGTACTCACAGTGGCAGGGCAACAATATGAGAACAGCACCACCAAGGCTGAATACTGGAAGAGCATATGGGAGCCATCCCATAACGGCAATGTGCAGTGGCTAATGGATATAAGAGCAGACAACAGCAACATCCCTGAACAGGGTCCAGTAACCATCACAGTCGCAGATATTCAAGAAACGGTATCCAGTTTTAAGACTTGGACAGCACCACCCCGACATATTTTACACCTACTGGCTGAAGAAGCTGATTGCACTCTATGAGTGTCTGGCAGCAAAAATGAACCAGCTGCTCATCAACAATAGTCACTAAGAATGCCTGACTGAAGACCAGATAGTCCTGATTTCAGAACAGGACACCCAGAAGGGAGCAGTCCCATCCAACTAGCAGCACCACATGGAAGCTCCTGTTGGGTATGATAGCGGCTAACATGAACAGGCACATGGCTGAGCACATAAGCAGAGCATAGAAAGAAACTGGCAGAAAAGAGAAGGAAAACATCAGCTCCTGGTAGACAGACCAGTTGCCTAAAACTGCAAGACCAGACTGAAGAACATTGCACTGCCTAGATTGACTACAAGAAAGCCCATGAGTCAATACCCCACACATAGATTCTGGAATGCCTAGATCTATACAAGATCAACTGGACCCTAAGAGCCTTCATCAGGAACTCAACGGGGATGTGGAGAACAAAACTAGAGGCCAGCTTCTAACCCATAGCAAAGTTCACCATGAAGTGCAGGATCTACCAAGGAGATGCTCTGTCCCCGCCTGCTGTACTGCTAAGTTAACATGGAAATGTGTGACCACCGGTAGGTCTCCTGTGGTATTGGTGCCAATAGGTCTGTGATAAACTTATACCTCAACCCTTTCTTATTTACACTGCAAAAGGCCTAGACTGATGGGGGCGTCCAATAATGTATTGTTTCTTCTTCACTCACCTCTCACTCTATGTTTATACACATGTTGTATTAAATCATTTATTTATTATTAAATAGATTTAATAGATTTAATTCAGCTCCACCCAGTCACGGCAGAAGGCTGCCCCTCCTTAAGCCCAGTTCTGCCGGAGGTTTTTTCCTGTTAAATAAGAGTTTTTCCTTCCCACTGTCGCCAAGTGCTTGCTCACAGGAGGTCGTTTGATTGTTGGGGCTCTATTATTATATGGTCCTTACCTTCCAGTGCCTTGAGGTGACTGCTTAAAATTAAATTGGATTGTGAGAAGACCGGAGAAGATAGAGGTGTCAAAGGAGCAAATTCGTTCACCTACTCACCTGACACTGCTACCTGAAAAGTACCCCACCTCTCCTTCTGCAGCTGGGCCACAAACTGTTCCTCACTGCCACAAGGTCCTTAATGAGGAGTTTCAGTGACTTTTATGACTGACTTGCCACACTTGCTGTAGTGTGGTCAAACATCAGTGTCTAGGTTGTTGAGGCATGCAAAAAACCTCTCTCTGCCCAACCACCTCCTCCAGCTCTTTTGGTGGGACATCACAACAATCCCAAGCCAGCCGAAAGACATCTCTCTGCATCTAACATTTGATGTTCAGCTGGGTTAAAGATCTCAATCAGATCATTTTTGTGCTCATCAAACCATTCAGTGAATCAACGTCCCACTTATAAACATCTGCATTCATTTCTGCATTCATTGTGCTTCACCACTGATTTACTCAGGATTTTTCCTTTAATGTGTCTCCAGACTCTCTGTCACCAAACTCACATTGTTGCATCGTTACATAAACAATACCCTAGATCTCTGCTGATGAAACAAGAGCTGACATAAGCTTTTTGTGTCACCTCTTAATTTAACCACTAGGTGACAGATACACCCCATTAGTTTGCCGGAGCCTGCCTCCACTATAAGAGTGCAAGGCCCATAAAATGTGTCATTTACGCTGTAACACAGGGAATATTTACAACAGCGGATAAACAGCAGAGTCAATTTCCACATATGAATGTAATTGCCATTTGGTGGTCACTCTCATTAAACGTAACTTGAATACTTGAAACATTCCCTTGCTCACATTATTCCTAAACCACGAGGAATAAATAAATAAAAGTGACAGCTTTACTACACAACAATGTCCTACACGTTTGTTTAGCACACTCAGGAAAACTGTACCAAATAAATGTTTCATTATGAGTCAGTGACAGGGACAGGGGAAAAAAGCTGCAAAGCTTTTGTTCATCACCTCATCGGAGCTGTTAATGTTGTGAACTCATTAAAGCGCTTTGGGTGAAATTACCATAATGATGAATATGCATGTGGAACTGTTGTCTGCTTGATAGATGTGACAACTCGGTATCTATCACAAGGCTGAGTGACACACGGACACACGTACAGAATAGCAAGTCGGCTTACACGCTGACACCAAGCACCCACACACAGACACACACACAGTTTGTACAAACATATACATCTAAACACGGAGGCAGTTCATTGTTGCTGTTGTGAGCAGAAGCTATCATCATTATCTTCATCATCATCATTTTCTGCAACACAATCCTCTGCCACATCACTTCAGGTCTTGCAGCTGTCTGACATTCAACCATATGGTGCGTGTCTGTGTGTGTGAGCGTATGTGAGCGTAAATGAGGGAATGTTTGGGAGTTGCAGTGATATAACTGGATGGATATGTGTGCGGAGAAGTGTGGGGGTGGAGGAGAAAGACGGAGAGGCTGCCCCTAGTAAAAACAGAGGATAGAGTTCAGTCATGGTCAAAAGATCAAGTACTTGTGATTTAAAGTGTCGCAGCAATTTTTGGGGCCACCTGGAGGAAGAAGGTATAACAATCACACAGAAATCAGCCACAACATTAAAACCCCTGAAAGGTCAAGTGAAATTCATTGATCCACTTGTTATAAAACACCATGCTGCTGAGAAACCTCGAGCCCTGAGATCTGTTGTTGCGAGCCAAGCACAACCTCAGTCAGATAGGATGCAAAATTCCAGGACTATACACCACAGAACACATCCATTGCCTGTCCAGTAAGTGGTGCAGAAGGTGGTCACATGATGTGCAACAATTTGTTCAAGTTTCAAAGGTGTCCAGTTTGGAGCCAGTCACAGTCACAGAGCCAGTTTTCTCTGGTGCTGCAGTAAAGAACACTGCACTCATCACAACTCACTGATAAAAAAAAAACTCCATCGTTTTGCTGCACACATGGAAGGAACACAGCTTCCTTTGGCATTAGAACCTGTTAACATCCCCCTTTTTGTGCACAGTCTCTCTGTTTGTATTCCAGTTCTGCCTGCTGCCGATGCAGATGCCCGGGTACTTTGCACTCCTCCGTCACATCAACATCCTGTCCCAGGACAGACAGGAGTCGTGCTGCTGTCGTCTTCCTTCTGAAGTTGATCACCACCTCTCTGGTCTCATTCGCATTCAAAAGAAAATAATTCTTCCACAGAATAATCCAGTAGTGCTCTGTACTCCTCCTCCTCCTGCCCATCATATAAGCATCCAACCGAATCGTCAGAGTATTTCTGTAGGTGGCGTGACCCAGAGTTAGATTAAAGGTCTGAAATAAATAAAATTATTAACTGGACATGCCAGCTAACATTCTGTGAATGTGTTCTTTAAAGATCACAAAACACCAATTATCTATTTATTTTTCTTGTTTTCTGATCTTTGGCAAATTATAGTCTTGTGATGTTTTCAGAATACCTCCAGGCCATTTTCTCCTGACGATGAAGCGAATCTTACATAACGATAATAATAATCCCGATGTTGTCTAAATGACAACATTATTTGTGATGATAAGAAAATAAAAGTAGGAAAAATAATCACACGCTCCATTACATAAGAGTGTTTACTCGTTAGTTAAATAAGCCTATGATTGACTGTCCAGCAAAATGACATTTTATCGCCACATTAATGAGATGTCTCAGTGGTAAAAGCCATCAGTGCTGTAAAACAAGCGCCAGTCATAACAAAGAGACGCACCACGTCGAGCAAATTCTACTGACACAACCACGAGCATTTGAAGAAACAACCGGCACACTCAAGTGTTCACAGCTACTATTACTCATGAGATGATGACTTCATGCTAAGGCCACCAGAGGCCCTATCCACACACCCACTCCTAATCCCAAAATACCTGCCCAGCAGCTTTAATTAACTGCTGTAGCACCCTGCCAAGCCAGACCCAGCCAGACCCCCCCTACCTCTCTCCACTCTGCACTTCTCAGCATCCTCGCCAATGCATCCATTCCAAATAGAGCTGACGCTTTATGGTCACAGCGAGCCAGAAAATCAGAGGAGAAAATAAACTCTAAATCACACATTCAGATGTAGCAGTGTAGGTTGAAGGTTTCTTGTACAGCCAGATCTAACACTGAAACATTCTGTCCTCCATTTTTTCTCATGCCACCTGTGGTTACGCCGTGCTTTTTAAAGCTATCTGTTCTTGAGATCCACCTCCATTTATCCCCTTTAACAATATCTAAAAAACAAACTGAGTGGGAAGGCTGTAGAAAGCCAAAAAAAAAAAGGTAGCATGATGAGAAAGGTAAATTGATGCCATAACTGATGCGCCTTCCTTTTTATGAGTAAATACTGCGCGTTTCACTGTGAGTAATACATGCTTCATGGTTCTCTTTTCACGATTTAACACATGCAGCTGTTTCAACAAGCTGATTAATTTAAAGCTGCGCTACTGAGTATGTGTAGTAACAATTTGTGTAATGTGTGCAACTATATCTAATGTGGTAGGCGTCAGAAATAGCACTAAATTCACAAAGACTTACCACCTGATTTGACAGACAGATATAATAACTGGAGCTTGCTGGACAGTAAAAAAAAAAAAATCAATAGGAGAGTTTGGACTTGGATTCATCAGGTGGACACAAACATGATTTCAGTGTTACAGATGCTGGTCCTGGGCTCAGAGCTAGTGTCACCTAAAAGAAAATCTTTTCTTGTATGCAGTTTTTAAAGCCGTTCAAATCAATATTTGTTCATAAGAAAACAAACTAGTGTATGCTAAGTATGCAAAACCAAAAGGCAAACACTGTTATTGGCATTGTTTGAACACAGCTCTGCATTAGTAGCTAAAGAGACTTTCTGAGGCTTAAATGAGTGGGGATAGCAACAGCTTTGGCATGTGCAAAGTGGCAGGAAACATACAAGCTAGAGCAAAGCGCCTGTGTGCCTTTACCAACTACACAAGTTCCATTTTACCTTCAACTGGATATGTAAAAGCCTGTCATTCTTAGTATAAACATTAAGAGAGAGATGTGACTCAGATAATCCTGAAATTGCAAATAATCCATTGCAGCAAAAACAGTTTAACATCAGAGGGAAAAAAAGACAAAGTCAATAACCTCCAGAAGTGTACTGTTGTTGGTTTTATATCCTAGTGAAGACTGGATGATTCAAAATAACTGCTCAAACAAGTCTGCAGGAGTTTCTCTCAATGGCAGCCGACTGATGAAAACAAACAAACAATCAAACTGCAGTTCCACTAATGGCCACTTGAGGCTGGCTCCAAAACCGAGGAAGTCTCCGTAGACTCCCATAAACCACTTCGATTTAAAATGAATGTTTGGGCCTTGCCCCTCTAGATAAAGTGCATCGGTACGGATTCCTGCAAGGGACTTGGAGGGAAAAAAATCAGGATGAACTTTTGCAAGATCTTTTAAAAGTTTTGCGAGATCCTGCAAAAGCTCTATATGGGGTACATCCGAACTGCTCCTAAAATTCTGAAATACCTCTAATAAGGACAAAACGAAGGACAAGAGGGTTTTTCACATCGTTTAAAGTCTTTAACATATGAAAAGGATTCATGTATAATATTATAGTGGTTAAACTGATGGATATTATGATGTAAATTTAATTTAAAAGAAAATCTGCAATGTAATGTCAAGCCAAGTGGAAGATACTACACTACCGATTCATCCCAAATTGGCTGTGACAGTAGGTATAGGGCTCTATCTGAAAAAAACAGAATGTGAATTTTCAGGTGGAAATTTATGCTGTGGGAATTTCTGATACATGGATTCATTCAGGCTTTGCTGGGATTAACCCAGAAGCACCAATTTGGGTTTGCTAGAAAGGTCTGAGCTTTATGTGTGTACACACAAACCTTGGCATAAAAAGCAAGGAAATTTGTGTGTCGTTAAATTTTTCTTTGTTGTAACAATGCGTCTTTGCAATAACTCTTATATCAATGGAAAGCCTCTTTATTGCCTTTAATTGTAAAGGGAATGCATTTGTGGGATGAGCAGCAGAGGTGAGTATGTGGGTTGTCTAACAGAGCTGCCAGGATGCCTGCTATGACTGCCCTTCACTATCAGGCCCATTCACACTCGTGTTGGCAGCATGTACACTAAAATCTGAACATGTAGGGGAAGATTATGTTCAGCGATGAGTCTAGATTCTGCCTACGGTACTTGGATTGTAGGGTTAAAGTGAGGAGAGCGAATGCTATACTGACTGCTGCACTGACAGGGTAACAGCTTTTGGTGAAGGCAGAGTGGTGGTGTGGGGCGCTATCTCCCTCATTGGAAAAACAACTTGTCATCATTTGAGGAAATCTCAATGCAAGGAGATGAGATTCTGCTACTAGTGGCAATCCCACATCTCCACAGTCTGGGACCAGACTCTGTCCTCGAAATGACAATGCTCGATCCCACAGAGCAGTGTTTATCAGAGATGAATGCCTTACCTGCAGTCCTGACCTTAAACCATTATCAGACTAATATGCATTCAAGAGGAAGTATTTTTATTTATTAGTTTGTTATTTATAACTAATCAGCGGATATGTGGGTCTGTGTGTTGCACCCACACCTCGTGCACAGCTCATATCTTAGCACTCCATCTTTTCACCCAAGCAGGGTAAGCTCTGACTCTATGAAACATGAAAGGGGAGGAAATGCTAATAGTCAAGCTTCAAACTGCAGAGTCTAAAACTAGTGGGTGATATCACCGTAGCTCCATCCACCTTTTACACTTTAAAAAGGTGTTTCCCTTCTAGAAGGACTCTGGTATGAATCTTATGGGCAAAACTTGACCTTTGGCCACCGCAGTTAATCAGTTAGACAGGTCAAGTAAAACATTTGTAGATGCAATAAAATTCTCTCGTGGCTTCTTGAAATACACCGCTGTGTGAAGCGAAAAGACTGAGAGCAGAGCAGTGGACAAACTTGTAGGCTTTGCTTAATTTAAATCAGGTTTAATGTAAGTACGATTATAAATAACAATGTTAGAGTTTCATGACTGCTAACAATTTTTGTCTTCTTTGTTCCTCAGGAGGACAGTAATTCAAAAGTGCTACTAAACTGACTTGACTTTGTTTGGTCTGAAGCAACCATGTTTGCATGACTCAATCTTGTATTTGTCAGCCTCAATAACTACTCTTGATAAAAGCAAAGGAAGAAAAAAAGCTTGTCGGAAGCATGGTGAAATGTTTTTGTTGATGAATCACTGCATCAGTAACTTGTCTCACAGATCAAGCTTTAGTCTTGAAACCCCAACCCCCCCTTCAATCGCATTAGAAACACTGAGCTTGAGCATGTTCTTGCATTTTAATGCAGTATGTATCTTTGACAAGATTGCTTGCTTTCTGCTTGCGCTATCGTCACAGAACCTGGAGCCGCTCCTGGTGAGCATATGCTAAATTCAGATCCACATACAAAGGCACATAAGATTGGTGGAGCTTCACATCTTAACATCAGCTTCTGTGCTAGATGTGTACCTTTTACTTAAGAAAAATCACATAACCATCTTTTTTTTTGTGTGTTTTTTGTTTAAACGAAGCCCCCAAATCCTATCACAGCATGTCCACATCCTGGCCAACCACCAGCTTGCCTCTTCCCACGCCCCTACCCCATGTGGAGCTGGAAATCAAAAACATAACAACTAAATGTCCCCTCAGGACAATCAGCGTTATTTCTGGTGAGGAAATGTTCTGAGCGCATTCGTGTGCACGTGTGGCGGGGGTGGCCGGCGTGATTGAGAGGCAGCAGAGGAGTACTGTGTGCACTTATATGTGTATAGGTGTATGTGTCTACGTGCCCTTATGTGCGCGCTTGAATAGGGTCCAATTCCAAAGCACTTGTTCTACTGCAGGGTGTTGTGATGTCATCCTCCCACCTCTCCGCTGTGTTTTTGCACCAGTGTGAGTCACTGCGCTCCAGTTCTCTTTGTGGGGAAATGTATTTGTGCATACAGTGCCAAGCGGGAGGTATTTTGAACTTGCATTTTGTCAGTGTGTTTTCATGCATATCTTAGAAGAGTTTTCTGTACAACAAAACCCCCGGGATTGCAAGGATCATGGTGCTGACAACCCACCAGCTCCTTCACCATATGCACAGAGAGAGACTAATTTATAAGTAGTACATTTCTCATACTGGCAATACAGTTTTCATCAAGCATGAATAATAACAGCCCAGCACCCCACAGGATAGGCTTGTCAGTAGGTTTAAGAATGTGTGAAGAGCAGGGCCAGTTCTACCTTTTTTGGGGCCCTTGCAAGATTCTGTTTGGGGACCCCTGTTTTGTAAAAGTATAACAAGATGATAAAAACAAAACAGGCTAAATTTGTGAATCTAACATTTAAATATCTCTGGCTCAAACAAACAATTTAAAATTGCAAAAAGTAATAATAATAAAAAATAAACAAAGAGGTCCGTCTATGTTTTCTCAAAAAATGTTTACTTCAGTTTTTACCACAAAAAATGAATGTGCAAACAAAAACACAAAAGAAAACAGCCTGAGGGGCACTGGTGCCACTGACTTCATTAATGTTAGTTTCACTTATCAAAATAGACATGTTTATTAAGGTATCATAGGGAGATTCACTGAATGACCAATACCTGCCAAATTTGAGCAATCACGGCAGGGTTCAGAGGCTGTTCAGTAGAGGATGAATAAACTTTACCCTATCAAATGAGGAACAATGTTTAACTCAGTTTGAGTCTGGAGTTTTGGTTGCACTGAACTTGCCTGGCTTCTCTGTTTATGTGATGTGTGCACAGTCTCGTTTGAAAAAAACAAACATTCATTGTGGGAACTGTTAACAAATAGGTCACCTGTAATAAATAGATGTGTTTTTCTTGTAGTTTCTGCTTGCACAGAATGAGTGTATGGGGTTAGAGTGAAGATGAAGTCACATAATGCATCAAATAGCATGTTTTCTGTTTAAAGTAGCAAAACCTGCAGAACAATAGACAACAGTAAGCACTGAAAACATCTTCTTTAAAGCACAGGCTGTTTCCAATTACAGAATTTATAGCTCCATGCACCACTCTCTCTGTTTATATAGTATAGGTCAGTGAGGCTCTCTCTCTTGTCTGTCAGATAGTTTATTTATTTATTTAATTTTTTTTAAAGCTCAATGTTTTAGTGAATGCATAACCTATATCGGTCTTCACAATCCACAACAAAAATAATTTCTTAATCAATACAGTTTGTAAAATCTATAAAAATAGTAAGAACTTTGGCTCTTTGCAAGCACCTACACAGACAGCATGCTAACGCTAAGCAAGAACCCAGAGTGATGTTAAATCTGAGTGAATGCCAACCCCAGCCCCGCAGCCACACCCTGAACTTCAACAGGTAACAAACTGATGAGCAGTCAGGCTGCAGCCTCTGTTTCTGCCTCAGCTTTGTGTTCATACCTAAATACTAAGAGAAAATTCATATGTTTGTCCTCATTAGGATAGTGTTAGTGTGTGGGACTGTAGCCTCTAGGTTTATATTCTTACACCCTAATTACATACAATACATTTAAGGTCATTTTACAGAAAAATGCCAAAGTAATGAAACAAGGTGTATAATAAATTACTTTCTCTAGGAAGTAATTAAGTAGCGGACTGCATTACTTTTAAGAAATGTGTTCTGTGTAATACATTACTTTTTTAAAATAATGACTCTTTTCGATTCCTATCCCTACTGATGAATTGGACAAAAGCCACAATTTCTTTGTCTTCTTTGCAGCTTAGTTTTGTTTATATGTTACATTTAATTGTTAATCACAGAAGTGCTTCACTAAATTCTTGAGGGGGCCTATCTGGCTACAAATAAAGACAGGAAATATTAATTATCCCCAAATATGGAAGGCTGAACAAGCCGCTTGGAGTCTCCCTTGTGGCTTCAACTTGTTGGTCTCATGTATATACTACAACAATACTGAATGAACTTTTAAATAGCGAGGTCAGTGAAAGTTAGTTTGTAAGTAATTCCTTGGAGGCAAACGCTTACACTTTAGACAGCTCAAAAGTTTCAGATGGTCTTTTTTTTCTTTTTTAGTTTTGCATGATGTGAATAAAACAGGATGTTCTAAATAAATCTGGTTTCAGTCCAAGAATAAACATAAGGACATAGAAGTTCCCTTTAAGAACTGTGGGAGGCTGAAAAACTCTGTTGCTGTTGATTTTTCCCCTTCTTACTTCCAGACTAAAAGCAAAAATAAATTTGAAAGTTAATTATTAAATGAAACGGTTGCCTTATTTTTTAATTTTAAGGCATATTTAATAAATTCTGCCTCTAGCACATGGAGGAAGCTACACATGTAAAAAATACACAAGATAAATAATAATGAATTCTTGCATAGTCTTGTCTCTATTATGTTTTTTTTTTTAAAAAAGCAACACCTAACCTGATAGAAGGACTTTTGAAATGTGTCCAAATAAAGTTAGTTGCACAGAGCTTATACTAATTACTACTGACCTAAATGCTGCAGGCTACATATTCCAACAGATGTATCGATAAAACTTCATAGATTAAAGAGTTACTATAATTTTCCCAAACTTAGTTATCAAGCTAACATTTGTAGTGTTAATATGACAACTTTAATAAACTGGCAAACTCTGAATGACAGTACAAGAAAAGACAAATCCAAGGATAATTATTGAGACGCGATGAACACAGCATTTCTGTGCTATAGTTCTTTCTCTGATGGGATCATTGTACCAAAAGCAGTTGTTGATTGACTTCCTGTTTGGCAGTTTTACTTCTTAATTTTTGATTTTAAATATGTTGTGAAGTTTTTTGTTTGCGGTTGTCTTTAACTCATAACTCAAATGTATAACATTTTATGTACAGTTCATAGACCCTACAGGGAAATGGAGACAGAAGGAGAAAAGGAAGCCACATCGTGGGCAACATTCTGCTTTGCTTCTGCTGAACGAGGTGAACCCATGATAGCAAAATATTTCACTCATCTGTAAATACACAAACATCTGCTAACCAGACACTGTATAATGAAAATTTGGGATTTATGCTTGATTGGTCATAAAATTTGGTTCAACTTCTTCTAGTGTCACCACTCAGTCGTAAGCAAGTGTTATTAGCACAATAATAATCTAACCTTAAATGTTCAATATTAATATTATATGATTAATATCAGCATGATATAACACTAGTCAGTCTAAGAAAAGGAAAATTAAAAACAATGAAAAAGTTCATTTTTGTTCCTTATTTCAAAGAGAGAAACTGTATTTGTTACATGTAAGAGAAATGTTTGTTTTTATGTTTGCTTGTTATTGCTTATAGCTCATGAAATTCAGAAATCCTGTATCTCATATTATTAGAATATTTCATATTGAGTTTTAGTAAATTATTTAAAACTCTCTGAATACCATTTATCTCTCACTCTAGTTCAGTACACTCAACCACAGTCGTAGGGAAGACGTGCCAATGTGTCACCGAGGTTCCTCCACAAGGACCATTAGCCACATATGATCGCCCCTGAAAAATCAGACTGTTGGCACTGAGCTAACAATGACCAGAAGAGAAGGAAAGGGTCCAGAAGAAACAGGGATGACAGCAGCTTTGGGACTACAGTCAAGAAAAGTCCAACCGGAGAGATCTTCACGGTGAGTGAACTGAGGCTGGTGCTAGTGCATCAACAGACATGCAGAGACATCTTCAGGAAATTAGCTACAACTTTTGCACTTGTGATATTAAGACACTCCTTAACAGCATCAGATGTGTCTTACTCCTAAAGAGAAAAGACATTGAATTTGATTATCTTAAGAACAGGGCATACATGTGCTCAAAATGTCCCACATGTGTTAAAGCAGAGGATGAAGTGTTTTACTCTCTTTCGAAGTAGCGATTGGAGAGAACATCATCAAGAGGCCCTCCCCTCCTGTCTTTTTGAAACGGCTGCCACTCAGCCGAGTAAATGGCCCTAGAAGTTTATACAATGACATTATTCAACAAAGCGCTAATTGCACACACACTCCAATCAAGAAACACTGGTTTCCACTTATGTAAAACAAGCGCATCAAATTCTGCCTATTTTGAGAGTGCACTGTCTGCATTACGCCCCTTAGTAAAGGGGACAAAAGAGCCAGTGTGTGTGAAAAGAACTTGTCGCTTTCCTCGTGTCAATCTCTGTTAGTGTAGAAGCACCATTTGAGTGGAACTTTGTGAATGGGCCCCATTCTTTTCATTCCTCCGCTTCCAGGGGTAACGGGGTAAGGAATTCCACCCCTGTCCTTTTCTGGGTTCACTCTTCACTACTTGACATCTTAATATAACTCAGACGTGTAATAATTGCCTGCTGCAGTCTTAACATCAGATATGATAATGTGTAGTGATGCAAAGAGCATGCTATAATAAAGAGCTCCAAAAAGCACCACTTATCTGATCTGTGCCTTACTCCATCCACTCGATTGCTTTGTACTAAATGTAAGTTTTGGTTATTAAATAAGAGTTTGAATATTCATTTTTTTAAAGCATAAAATAAAATAAAAACAAGTGATGATCAGTGTAACTCCATAGCATGAAGGTTCCTGGTCTAAATCTGTTGGTGCTTCAAGTGTATAGAATAAAACACTGCATGATTGTGTGGTTGAAATGCAAATTGTACTGTAACATGCTTCAAGTGGTCAGTAAGAGTACAGGACAAATCCGAGTACTTCATTTTACTGCCCAAAGAAAATGAAGAGGCTACCTCAGACACTCCATAAGATTACAAACAAATTGTGGACAGAGGTTAAGTACTGCTGTACTACTTTTCTAGAAAATGTACTATATTTATTAGTATATGTAGTAGGCTATATGGACAAAAACCACCTACACATGGCACTGATGCTTGGCATTGCATTTTACAATACAATACAATACAACTTTATTTATATAGCACATTTAAAAACCAGCGGTATACCAAAGTGCTTCACGATAAAACAGCAGGTTAAAACATGAATAATATAAGACCATTAACAATTAACATTAACATTAACAAAGTACAGAATATGCTAACAGGTCAATGACACTACACAAGAATAAAAGCGAATAACAAATCAAACTTGCTAAAAACACACAGGTTTTAAATAGAAAAGATATATAAAAGATAAAAATAGGCCATAAGTATAAGATACAGGCGTTAACTAACCGGAAAAGAAAGATTGAATAAGTGAGTTTTTAATCGTGATTTAAAAGATTGGACAGAGTCAGACGCCCGAATAGGTTAGGTGCGGCCAGGGCAAACGCACGGTCACCTCTGGTCTTAAGTCGAGATCTAGGCTGTACAAAGAGTAATTGGTCAGATGATCTGATGGCTCTCCCAGGGGTGTATGGTCTAAGAAGTTCAATAAGCTAGCTAGGTGCTGTATTATTTATAATTTTGAAGGTGAGGAGCAATATTTTAAATTCGATGCGGTATTTGATAGGAAGCCAGTGCAAATGATTTTATGTAAAACTTACATGCATTCAACACACAGGTTTTGTGCTACTGTCAATACTAGAAGAGGTTTTTAACTCTGCAAGCGAACACTGTCATGGCTGTGTGCAGGCATGCATGGAAAAGGACCCAAAAGAGGCGAGGGTGAAACTCAAAAAACCCACTTTATTAGCAGTTGCTGATTAAACAGGAGACAACTGTACTGGGCAAACACAAACTAGTGGGCAGGCAAACAGGTTTAACAGAACACACAGAGGAGGTAGAAAGTACGACGCGACAACGAGCAGGGAAGGACGCAGACACTAAATACAAGAGGTGAACAGGGCTAAGAGGAAACAGCTGGGAGACACGGCTGATGCTGATTACGCTGACAAGACGGGGAGAGCACAGATAGAACACACTGACAAAAGACTGACACCTACAAAATAAAACAGGAAATGCGCTGACTAGACTGAGCAATGCGGTAGAGACAGAACTGACAGGAGCAGGATTCCGGGCTGACACAAAAACGAAGGAAGCGTAGGACCAAAACCCTAAGAACCAAATGAGCAAAATAAGACAACAGCAAAAACAACAACAATAATGATAATAAGAAGAAGAAGAACTAAGAACCAAAGAACCAAATGAGCAAAATAAGACAACAGCAAAAACAACAATAATAATAATAATAATAATAATGATAAACACAAAACACTGGGTCATGACCCAGGACCATGACAGTACAGGAGCACAGGAGCACTAAAGGTGCAAATACAAACCGCTAACAAAAAATTACCGGCTCAAACGAACAGTCTAGAAACAATGAGAACAGAGTCCAAAAAGAAAAGTCCATAGCCAGCCAG
>VUQR01020593.1:0-11798 GCA_015108515.1 Hemichromis elongatus
AACTTTTTTCAACAAAATTTTTTACCATGTATTTCAATGGGAGGGTCATTCAGGGCTTGGATTGGCTGGTCGCTACAACGGTCCCCCAATCCCAGCGCACGTGCTTCGGGGATGTGGGCGGGGCTTAGCACCGGAATTCCTTTGATTTTAAAATCAGCTATGAGCATCCACGCTGCAGTTTCTTCAGAAAATGCATTTAGTTATTTTTATTATATCTTCCGTACGTTTTTTGCCGTCTGTCTCCTCCAACACCTTTTGACGAAGAGAGACCATTCAAACGCCGTTATAGTCCTCTCCTTTTGGACATGACTGCTTCTACTTTTCTCGACTTTAACTTTTATATTTTTTTTAAGTTATTCCACTTTTTTTGACAAAAATTTTACCATGTATTTCAATGGGAGGGTCATTCGGGGCTGGGATTGGCTGGTCGATACAGCGGCCAGCCAATCCCAGCGCACGTCCTCCGGGATGTGGGCGGGGCTTAGCGCCGGAATTCCTTTGATTTTAAAATCGTTCAGCTATGAGCATCCACGCTGCAGTTTCTTCAGAAAATGCATTCTCTAGTTCTTTTTAGCTTTTCTGACGTGACAAATCACCAGAAGCCACCCCAAGTAGTATGGTCTAAAGGAGAACATACTTTTGAGTCAGCTTCTCTGGAACTATAAAGACAGGATGCAGGATGCTGCCTGATCCTGTCCAGTTTCACCCGCCCCCTTACAACACACTTCCTTCCTCCAGCTTATAAAGGAGAACAAAAGGTTTTTTTCTTAGTAAAGTGACAAAAATAATTCTTTATATCTATTTGGCTGTCAGTATAAATGTTTTTTCAATTTGAAATGCTGGGATGGCAGCTAATGCTGTGTAAAAATGCAACAGTGTTGTTGAGCAATAGGTGAGGAGGACAACTGTTAGACAGTCAGCAATTGCAAAACACATCCTGTGTGTTTTTCTGTCACTGCAACTTTGTGGTCATAGGAAAACTCAGCCTTGAATTGATGAGGTCAGCTAATGTATTTCTTTCAGTGCTGATACAGATTATTACTAACCAAAATCAAACTGTTAAAATGACAAACATTTGTGGTGAAAGTTGAAATAATAGTCAACATTAACTCCAAAACTACCTTTGTTGAAATGCTTTTTGTTTCTTAAAACTGTTGCAATGTAACAACAAGAGAACAAATGTATATTTTTTAAGATCTGTTCTCAAAGATGAAGTGTATATTTTTTTTCTGTGAACTATAAAAATAGATCATTGTGATATTTGGCAAAATATTTACATCTTTACATTTTTGCCTCTGTATATGACTGCGGTGGTTTTCAATTAAACCTTCCAGATGTGATAGAACTGATCCCTTGTTTTCAGTTTTAATTCAAGGGGTTTCATTAAAAACAAAGGGGGGGGGGGTGCTTAAACCAATTCTTATACATTTTCCCCTTTTTACATGCTCAAAAATAATTGATAACTGACTGAAAGGTATTTTCATAGTCAGATGAGACCTGTTCCCTTGGTGTTTTATAGCAAATAAAGCAGATCAAAAACAAATATGCTGATGCAAATAAAGATGGACAATAGATTGAAAACCTAACAGAGAGATGGAAATGATCAGACTGGCCAACACCAAAGACTACAAACAAAGCCTGAAAGATTACATAATACAACTAAAATTTCCATGGTTAAGGAATGCAGCTTAACAACATTTAACCAAGTCACGAGGCAGGCTACAGTCAAGAGATGCCTTCATAAATGTAAATAACAAAGGGTTTACAACAAGATGCAAATCACTGGTTGCACTCAAGTACAAGCAGACCTGATTAGACTTTGTCAGAAAACATTTAGAGAATCTGCATAATTCTGAAATATTATTTGAACACATGCAAACAAGATGAACTTGTACCAGAATGATTGGTGTTCAGACTTCAATCATACTGGAAGAGAAAAGAATCTAGAGAGAGAGAGAGAGAGAAATGGCCACATTATCTGTCAAACATGGTGGAGACATTTTTATGGCACAGACATGTGTGACTATTAGTAAAACTAGTGTTTATTTATTATGTGACTGTTGAAAAGTAGCAGGATGGATTGTGAAGAGTACAGGGCTATAATTTCTGCCGAGATTCACCCAAAAGATGCTTCAAAACTGATTGGACAGTACTTCATAGTGCAAATGGGTAGTGTCCAGAATCATACTGCAAAAGCTGCTCAGGTGTTTCTCAAGGCAAAGAAATATTGTGAAGTTCCTTAGTCTTAAAGTTGGTCACCAGTTCTGAACTTTATAGAGCATGCTTTTCACTTACTGAAGACAGAACTAAGACTGGAAAGATCAGTTGGACAACAGTTGGAGTAAATGTGGCAGAGCATCTCACAGGAAGAAACGCAGCATTTGGTATGGGCTTTCATCCAAATATGAAAAGCAATCTTTAAAATGGTCAGCTCCTACATTTACCTTTGAGCTTTGAGCCTTTGTATAAAAATGTCTGTTAAAGCTCCTGAAAGTCCGCATTTCTATCTCGTCTTGATTGTTTGATTTAAAATCCACTGTGGTTGTGTCATTTTCCAAATACTTCAAATGTATCTGGCAATCCACCTGTCCTTTGATCCCGTTTATGGCACAGTACACACAGTGTTGATAGGATAATTGTCCTACAAAATACTACAAAATAATATTTAAATATAAACTAAAGGTCACTTGCTCCCTTAATGGAGCTTTTAACCATATTACATGGAAAGGGGAGTTTGCTTGGTTGTCATAAAACTAAAGATTTTAAGAGTTTTTTTTAGAACAATGAGAGTGAAAACTTAGCAGTCTGCCTGTGGTGATTATCTCCATTAGCTCCATAGTGAGCAACTTGGACTACCTTAAAATATTTGCTTCAGCTGCTGCTGCTTTTGTCAAATACTAATTGTCATGCCAGCATGAGAAAATTTTTGAGAATGCAAAAATATAAGTCTTATTTTTACATGCAGCCACAACAAGCAGACAGATTCACGGGAAAAGAAAAAGGCACATTTTAGTTGGATTAGCCATGAGGTAAACTGTGTATTTTTTACAGTATTTATAAGCTTTAGGAACTCTTTTAAAGCCTTGTCAGTTTTTCCACATAAGCCAGGCAATTTTGTAAACGTAACTATTATTGGACCTTTTGTGTTCGATTTTTAAATACACAGACTGTCAGACAGTCACTGTAGGCTCTTCTGATTGCTCCATCTCCTCATCTCTAAATTGTCATCTTGGTTGACTGACACCCCTGTAGTTACTGGCCCGGAGTATTTAGATTTGTTACCAGCCCTCAAGTATTTAGTCGTTTTTCTTTACCTTTAAGAAACGAGTTGAGAGGAGAGAAGCTGTCTCCAGGCATTAGCGTTGAATATAAGGCTACTGTACTTGATGAGCGTGTAATAATTAGCATATGCGTGTAATCAGCATTATTGTGCACCTCATAGCCCTGTGTGACCCTGCTTTGCATAAGACCACAGAAGAAGCGGCGCATCCCTCACTTCTCAACAAACGTGGTGTCAACTTAGCTTTGCTTCTCTCCTTCTCCTTTCTTTAGCTTTCTTTGGAAGCGTTTTACTCCATCTCCAGCCATTAAAGAGTGTTTGCCACAAAGCCTAGGTCTGGAATGTATGGTGTTTGCTTTGCCCCTTCATTGCTTTTTTTTTCTTCCCGCTCTTCATCTACCTTTCTTTTAATATTTCAGAATACTTGAAATATATCATCTCATTACTCTGTACTGTTTCCATTCCTAACCTTTCCCCTGTTCTCACTGCTGTCCCGCTATCCACCCCGAAATCGAGAGAGCTCTTGTGGCCGCAGCGAGAGAGAGTCTGCCTAATCCCCTCATTGAGAAAAGAGAAGAATTGAACCAGGCCAGGGTGGGTGTGTGTGGTGGGGGGGAGCTGGAGCATTTACTCCACATCCTCACCCTCCAACTCACCCCCACCTCCCCTCCCCGTAATGGGAGGGCAGAAAGCCACCCCCTAACCAGATTTCATCCTGTTGCCTACTTTTCCCATTTCACTCCCAGCTGTGTGCAGTCATTTTTCTGGTTCATACTGTGTTACCATTGTTCCCCATGATAACTGAAATCACGAAGTTTGCTCCGAGTTCGCTGAGATAAGAGTCAACTTATTCATTTGGCCTGTGACTCACCGGCGGTGTTGGGATGCTCACAAAGTTAGTGGCGAGACAAATTGTTTAAACATTGTTTACTGTGGCTGCGAGGCACAGTCACTTGTTGGCAGACGGGCCTGCGTTTGGTGTTTGAAATTAACGGGATCAATCTCCCACTCTGTCCGTCCGTTTTTTAACGAAGTGGAAGCTAAGTTCACACGAAAAGAAGGCGGATATCTCATTTTGCATGACCAGACTTGTAATGTCTGGGGTCATGCTGAAACATTGGAGATCTGTTCTGATCTAAATCTCTTCATTTTAAGGGTGGGTTTTGAAATGGCTTATGTTTTCTTTTTTCCTGCTTCTGCACATTTTTCATGTTCCTAATGGAGAGAGTTGTTTTTCACGAGTCCTATCATATCACCTTAATGGTCTTTTACTTTTATTTATTTATTTATTTTTTGGCTGGTTTGGAGCCCCCCCTCCCCCCCCAGCAGCATACTGTATTTGTTTGGACCCTCAGCAAACAGGGGGTTGGAGCTGGGATGGGGTGTATGTGTGTGAAGTAGGAGGAATGGGTGATGGATATTATCAAAATTTTAGTGGTTCCCATCTCATCCAGAGAGCACATTCAGGGGAGCGAACTTTGGGATCTCACTTTGTTTATTGATAGGAGTACATAAAAGGGCTCTTATAGCTGTGTCTCTCACTCTCACTCAGTCTTCTACCCCTCCTCTTCTCTTCTCCCATAGCTTCTCCCTCTCTCTTTCTTTCTCTTTTCCATTTGGGCACCAGGGTGAGGGCGGGGGCCTTTGGTCATTAATAAAATGGGGAGAGAAGGTGTGTGTGTGTGTGGATTGTGGGGGGAGGAGGGGAGGCTTGTCAGGCACAGTCAAGTGTAATCCAAAGTCTACAGCATCCTCTTCGACAACTATTTTAATGGAAATGGGGAACATATTGTATCAAGGCTACCATATCCTACTTGAAATGACAGTATCAAAAGTGGGAGTTGATACTATGGCAACAAAGCAGCTTTTTGCCAGCTAGGCGAGTCGGAGAGAGGGTAGGCTGTCAGGCCGCAGAGGCCGGCAAGCGAGGGAACGAGTGAGAGAGTACATGGAGAGGCGAGAGCAAAAGACCCATAGCCCCAACTCTTTTGTTCAGGGTCTTTTTTTTCCCATTTTGGAATATGATGCAATGAGATGGTATTATGTTGCCATTTTTAATGCTATTATTCTGAAAGGGGACTATATGGGAGGGGTGAGAAGGGGGCATGGGGGAGGTTTAGGATGTGCACTCTCAAACTTGACTTAATCCATCCTGCTAAAAGCTAATGCATGGTGGCCTTGAACTATTCTCTCAGGAGATGAGTGATCTTTGTCCCCTCTCTCCCTCTCTCTGTGTCTCGCTGTTTTTAAGGGTTCTGCCTCTTTTCAACCCATTTTGAATGAGCCTAAGGTATTGTGTCCCACACATTATGAATCACATGCTCTTCCTATGGAGCGTAGATTGCACCTTGAACACTCATAATTGAAAGTGAAGCAAGCAGATCCACTTTGAAGGAGGTAGATGTAGCTTTATGCTCCTATTTTAATGATGTCTAAAAATCTATTTTTCCACCTTTGCTTTTAATGTGGCCATTAATTTCTCATTTCTATATTTTTCTAGCTTTCTGAAATGTAATATTTGTGCCTTTTGCTTGCTGTTTTCTCTGGCCTTTCTCTTTCATCTATGTTTTAAATAGTGAGGAAAGCATCTTGTTTTTTTGTTCCTTTTTTTAAGAAAAAAAAATCAGATAATATAATGCTGAGACCTGACTGAGTGTGGGCTGGTCCCATGTTCTGATCACTATGAGGGGTTAGTAAGTTGAGACACCCTGGTCCTAACCTCTAACCAGCCGTGAAAAGAACAGAGGCCGGGGAAACCTGATCTTTGACTTGTAGAGCTCTCACGCACCGCCTCTTTCTGTGTGTTTGTGTTAGAGAGAGAAAGCATGAGTGAGACCTCTCATTTTTCAGTTCTGTCGTTTTCGGTCCTCCCCTTGTCCTGAAAGGCCAATCTCTTAATCACAGGGTTATGGTGGGTGAGAGAACTGAAAGGCCAGGTGACTTTCTTTCCTTACACTCTCACTGCTTGCTTCATTGTCTTGAGATAAGTGGTCTGGGTTCTAGGGTGCGTACACGCAGGCTCGAATGCTTTGGACTATTATATTTACATTGTTAAATGTGTGACTGGTCAAATCCTGTGCCTAACACCTGTGCCTGCATACCTCCTCTGTCAATGTGTGCTCGCACATGGATAAGTGTTTTCTGTGTTCACGTTATGGGATTAGAGTCACGGCGGTGGCAGATTACCTGTAACTGTGATCTGTTGTGGTGGGGATTAACTTTGTGGCGCTCCGTGCTGTGAGGTAACATGACGCAGCAGGGACGGACCACGGTGAGAGGAGAGCGGAGTTAATGCTAGAGCGCTGGGGCGATAAAGCTAAGATAATCCACTTCTCCTGTGACCTGAGAACGAGGAGGAGTGAGGGGTTTATTGACAGCTTCACCTGGAAAGAACTTGAAATAATTGAAAAAGGAAGTTTTTTAGGGGAGATGTTGAGTCACACAAAAAAACAGTTGAAAGAGGGAGTGGCAGATATTGTACCCAGTGTAAGGAAATACTCCTACAGTTAATACAATGTCACCTGAACCAGGTTATTTCACTTGGTTTTATATTTTAAATGTAATAAATGTGGCCTTATTTATTTAAATTAATCTTACGAATTCTTACGAATGTCCTTTTTCATGTTTACTCCAGGCTCTAAATATTACATCAGTTAACATTTATTGATGTGATTCCGCTTATTTGTGCTGAGGGGAAAAAGGAGGCTAAACTGAGTTTTCAAATGAGCTTGTTGATAACCCCAGTTCCAAAAAAATATTGTGATCCTTTGCATTTTGCTTGATTCACATTTCACAAAGGTTTGCAAATTTAATACAGCCATGTTTTATTTACAATAGAACGTAGAAACAGCGCGAGGAACATTTAGCAGCAAATTAGGTTTAATGGCAACATATCAGTAAAATAATGTAGTATAAAAATCAGGGTCTTAGAGAGGCGGTTTTTCAGAAGTAAAGAAGTTCACCAGTCTGCAAAACACTGAGTCTTAAGAAATGTTTAAAACTATCTCATCATCTGTAGTCCATCATACCATTAAAATGTTTACAGAATCAGGAGAAATCGGAGTGCAAGGGACAAGGGCAGAAATTCATATTGGATGCCCACTGTCGTCGGGCCCCTGTGCTTTAAAAAGAGGCACATATCTGTCATGGAAATCACTGCATGGGTTCGAACACTTTAAGAAATCTTTATCAATGAATTCAGTTAACCATTCCATCCACAAATGCAAGTTAAAACTCTTATGTTGCAATAGGAAGCCATATGTGAGCACAATCCAGAAATGCCGATATCTACTCTGGGCCATAGTTCAATTAAAAAGGGGCTGAGACAAAGGGGAAAACTGACCTGTGGTCAGATGAACTCTTTCAGGAAAACATGAACGCTGCATTCTCTCAACTAAAGAGTGGTTTGACTCTGACTTGTTATCCGCGCTGATTTAAAAAGCCTGTATGTATGTGGTATGGGGGTTGTGTTAGTGGATTGGCAGCTTGACCATCTGGAAGGCAAGCATCAATGCTAAAGGGGTACAGTATCTCACAAAAGTAAGTCCACCCCTCACATTTTTTGTAAATATTTTATTATATCTTTTTATGGGACAACATTGAAGATGTGGCATTTTGATACAATATAAAGTAGTCAGTGTACAGCTTGTATAACAGGGTAAATTTTCTGTAAACTTAATATAACTCAACATGCAGCCATTAATGTTTAAACCACTGGCAACAAATAGTAGTACACCCCTAAGTGAAAATGTCCAATCTGTGGCCAAAGTGTTAATATTTTGTGTGGCCACCACTATTTTCCAACACTGCCTTAACTCTTTTGGCCATCGAGTTCACTAGAGATTCAAAGGGTACCACTGCAATCCTCTTCCACTCCTCCGTGATGACATCCTGGAGCTAGTGGATGTTAGAGACTTTGCGCTCCTGCACCTTCCATTTCAGGATACCCCACAGATGCTCAATAGGGTTTAAGTCTGGAGACATGGTTGGCCAGTCAAGTACCTTTACCCTCAGTTTTTAGCAAGGTACTGGTCTTTTTGGAGGTGTGTTTGCTGTTGTTATCATGTTGGAATACTGTCCTGTTTCTCAGTTCCTGAAGGGAGGGGATCATGCTCTGCTTCAGTATGTCACACTACATGGTGGCATTCATGGTTAACTCAATTAACTGTAGCACCCCAGTCCCAGCAGCACTTCTGCAGCCCCAAACAATGACATCCCACCACCATGCTTGACTGTAGGCAAGACATATTTGTTTTTGCCACCACACACCCCTGACGCTAAGTATGTGCACTCAACTTCTTTGGTCGACTATGGCGAGGTTTGTTCTGAGTGGGACCTGTCCTGTTAAACTGCTGTATGGTCTTCACCATCGTACTACAGCTTAATTTCAGGGTGTTGGCAATATTTTTATAGCCTAGGCCATCTTTATGTAGAAAATAAAAAAAAAATAAAAAATTTAGATCCTCAGGAGCCTTGTAACACTAACGAGTCACATAACACCAGGAAGAGAAAATGGCTAATTGAGGACAATTTGGACATTTTCATTTAGGAGTGTACTCACTTTTGTTGCCAGCGGTTTAGGCATTAATAGCTGTGGCTTGAGTTATTTAGAGGAAACAGGAAATTCAAACTGTTGTGCAAGCTGTACACTGACTAATTTACATTGTATCAAAGTGTTATCTTCAATGTTGTCCCATGAAAATATATAACAAAATATTTACAAAAATGTAAAAGGGTGTACTCACTTTTGTGAGATACTGTATATACAGGTTTTAGAGCAACATATACTCCCATACAGATGACGTCTTTTTATGGAATTCCTTGCACATTTTAGCAAGACAGTGTTAAACTGCATAGCAAAGCTATTACAACAAACCAGCTTCACAAAACAAAAAACAGCTTTTTAATCTAGGACTATGCTTAATCCATGCCTGGGAAACTGGTCCAGTGAATGCCTGTCAGTTTCAGGGTTAGTTCATTCACAAAGTAAATAGCTTGCATGTAGTGCAGAATGAGCTAAGATTCAAGAGTTTTCACTTAGACTGACTGAGGTGTAGTTGTCTCAGCAAAAGCAGTAAAGACTATACAAGTGATGATGAGTTTGAAAAGCAAAAATCTGAGATTAAAGGAAATAAATAAAATTAGCAGGTTCACAGAGGAAACTATAAGCACAAAAGCATTTTAAGCCTTACTTTCAGACAGATTTATTTAGTGATTATGTTCATTGAATTTGTTTTTATTTGGCTTTGTGACTGTTGACCTGCAGTTGTGGTTCTTTCCATCTTCACTTCTGTCTATGTAAGCATTGTGTAGTTGATGTGAAATAACTGAGTTGTCAGCTTTTAAGTATTAAAAGTGGCTCTGTGACACAAACAGTATCTGCTTTTTTCATATATGCGCTTTCTTACCTATGAATTCATCCTGTCTCATCTGCCATGTAAATGAAACATTGAAAAATAAATCTTTCTGCAATTACATCATTAAATACCAATACCTCAACTCCATTCAGTAAGTTCCTACATTCAGTACTTGTGCGTACTTGTGTCAGTGTTAAGGGATCAGTTATTTCTGCAGTTACAGACGGGTCCATAACTTGATAAGAAATAGAAATTCCAGTTTCATTTAAAAAAAAAAATGTCTGCAGTCATGAAAACTTGTTAGAAAAAAGGCAAAGCAAACAGCTAGAAAATGGTTAAGCTAAATGTAAATGGACAGTTACTTTATAGCACCTTTCTCCTCAGTTTGAGCACTCAAAGAGCTTTCTACTACAAGTCTCATTCACTCAATCGCAAACATTCATGCAGCGCTTTTATCTCTGCCCAAGCACTTTTATCTAATTTTATATACAGTCAAACTTCGATGGATGCATCGTTGGCAATTATCAGTATCATGGTTTAGTATCTTGACCAAAGATACCTCTACAGATGGACTGGAGTAGCCGGAGATTGATCTGCCAGCCTTTCACTTGGTAGACAACCTGTTTACCTGCTCTCCCACAGCTGCCCCATAAGCTTTTGTTATGTGTTGGCATGCAAGTGTTCCTTATTTACTGCAGTTTATTAGCTTTGTTACATCCTGTCTGTGATACGCTTATTAGTATTTTCAGATTTCTGACATACAGAGGTCAATCGCTGCATCTTATATTATGCGTTATTATGCTAACATGTTAATGTACATGTCTCCATCATTTGACCCTAGAACTGAAGAAGCATCTCGAATGAGAGGTGAAACGTCTTCAAGCAAGAAGTCCAGACGTCTTTTTCTTTACAGCTCCTTAGACAATGTTAATGTACACAAACCTTTTAGTTGTACAAAGGTGATTCCTGCCCTCTAGTGCGTATTATTTGTTTTTGAGGTGGTCCATTTGACAGTTATGAAGATTGATTTATGATTTCAGCTAAACATTTCAATCAGGAAAACTCAACGGACCAAAACCACTATTTTTTTTTTTTTTAAGTGAGATGAGCTGTAATAGTATTCAAACCCACATTTGGAAGATGGTGGGATATATTGATGAAGGGGTCACGTGACACGAATCCAGATTTTAGCTCAAAGAATAATATTCTGTGCGATTGAGTAAATTGCCCAGGTAGTATTTATTTTACAGTTAAACATGAAACCAGTCATGGTTGACAGTCGACTCTTCATCATTGCTAAGGTTGTGGCAGATGAGTTTCTTTCTTACCAAACTCAGGTGGGATCGATAATTTTGAAGGTTGAGGATGGGACAGAGCAAAAAGTGAAGAAAACAAATGCCCATATTTTTCCCATTCAAACACCACGAGAGGAGTCTCAAGGGCAGAAAATGTGACTTAGTTTTGCAGATCAAGGGAAATAAAAAGGAAAAAGAATGAAAAGGAGAGACCATGAGAGAGAGAGAAAAGACCACTCCTGGTCTTCCTCCTCTTCAATTAGTCCTGCACAGAGCAGGCAAAGCTTCCAACCTCTCTAGTTTCTCTGTTCCTTCTTTATGACCACGTACACCCACCTCTTTTCTCTTTTGTTCAGCCATTTACTCAGCCTTCTAGTTAACTCTCCATCCCCTTTACCGCACACAGTTACAGTCGTCTGCTCATCGATCAGTCTGCTGCTCGCGCCGTATTCATGCTGCACCTACTTGCTCAATTGCTTTGCTCTTGTGATTCCTTCTTCCATGAATTCTGACCCTCTGTGAATGTAGCCTGCCAATGAAATGCTCATTCACTCCCTCCTTGTTTGTACATTGTCATGGGATGGCCATGTGCTGTCAGGACTAGTGAAGAGCTTTGGCATTGTGCCGTAATGTGCTGTTTGCTTCAATGTTCTCTGTCAATGTCGAAACATCTCCTCTTTTTAAAATGAAATTCACTCTCAAGTGCTTGTCAACAGCAACTTGGAATTATGCACACATCTGTGTGAACGCACAAAAAATGGCAAAACATTCTGAGTGCGGTAGACCTTGGTGAGCAAAACGTGGAATTTTTTTTTTCGCCTTGAGGCCAATTTCAATTTTCTATTCAGTTTGGTTCGATTTGAAGGC
>VUQR01020600.1:0-12027 GCA_015108515.1 Hemichromis elongatus
CTCCCCTGATAACAAACTGTGTTTAGACTCTTTGTTCCTAACGCCTTCGTATGCTTATCTCCAAGGCTGAGACGGATGGCGGGTCTGAGCCAGCGCTGAATTCAGCTGCAGGAGGATGGCTGCGTCTCCTTGGCCTAACTCGCTTCCCTTACCCACCCCTGCTGCTTGTCACGTGCTTCATGATGTTGTTGTGTGGACATTTGTGTGCTCTCTGTGCGAGGAGTGTTTTTTTGTTTTCTGTTCTCATGCTGACCTCCCATAGGAGCCCAGCATGAGTAGAGGTCTCTTTTTTTTCTCTCCTAGGCTATCCCATTGTATTACGTTTCAGTGTTTTTCCATAATACTACCGGTCTCCGACTGTCTCCCCATGTGATGTCTTTGTTGTGTATGTAAGGTCGGGGGGGGGGGTCCAATTTCGCTGCAGGGCAACTTGTGTGTGACAATAAAAGACTTCTGATTCTGATTCTGATGGACCGATGCTATCAGGCTAGAAATACACCAACTATTCTTAACAGCTACATATTCAACTAAAGGTTTTAACAGAGTCTGCAATGTGGCAGGGTGTTGGAGAGGGCACTGGGTATTTATGGTAGACAGTGATTAACAACAGCTGGTGACTTGACGTTCCACACTTTATTACTGCAAAAAAGCATCTAAAGGCAGAACATACAGGAAGTAAAGGGTGAGGCATAGAGTGGACAGTCAGGTAGGAGAAAACTGAGGTAGAGTTTTAGGACATCTTAAGGCATGTGGTTAATATTTAGTAATTTTTTTTTAGAAAATAATACTAGTTTACCTTTATAAGTAGTGAATTGTAAGCATTATTTGTAACTGTTGGTAGAACTTACTCAAGTGGGATTATTATTAAAACAAATGTAACTTATAACTATATCAATATCGAGATAATATTTATTCAAATCAAAGAAACTTTGTTACAAAATCCAACCACTATAATAGCAAAAACTCTATTCACTAATGCACTGAGTAGTCTATAATTTTTTTTATTTATTTTATTTATTTTTTTTTACAGTGTTGTTTTATCAGTGTGTTTTACCAGACAAGGGTCTATTCGGGTGATAATGACCTTGTCTCCGAAACAGTTTTTTAAAACGATAACTCTGCTTTAATGAATAAGTAGCTACTGTGCAGAACGTCGCCTTTTTTACGCGTTTACGTCAACGTTACGAGGCGTACTTCGCTCCGCTACAATTTGCTCCACCCCTAGTTGTCATCCAAGAATCTGCCACGTGCATCAAGCTGTCTGCAAGTAGCGGAAGCAAAGTGTTGAACTTCCAAAATAATATAATGACAATCGGGCCGTGTGTATGTTTGACTGTAATGCTGTGGAAAATATTCATGTTTTTGTATGTACTGTGTTACTGCTATTTGGATGAAAACATTTCGTGCTGCACCTGCAATATGTTTGTGTGAAAAGTAATAGGAAGTTGGTTAAAAGTTGGTTTTAATTTAAAACAAAGAAACACAAAGGGAGGATTGCTAACACAAAATTTGTAAAAACACAAGTAATCACATGGATTCTTAAATACATCTCGTTTTCCAAAGGTAAATCATTTTTCAATATGTACATTAACAATAGCTTCAAGAAGATCTTATTTATTACCTGAATTATTTACTAATACTTTTTATTATGGATTAGTGATGAATAAACTTCAATTATGGAGTAGGAAGAGTGTCAGAAAGACAGAAACAATGCTTGTTTGTTTTTTCAACCATCTTTAGTCACTGGAGACTTTTACAGTACAGTAAATACAGTAGTCCTTGTAGTATAAGTATCTTGGATATTAGTTTCTGATTTTGTTTTGAATTCAGAGTCTGCTGTCATGAGAAACCAAAACCTTAACCAAAAAACTTCTTCTTTTTTTTTACCTAAATAGAGATAGGAATACATATCGGGCCCAAAAGTGGTCCAAATATGGCAAAACTGGTCTTAACCTCAGATCAGCCACAAGTTCTTTCCTATTCAGCACAAACCAGATGGCAGACATATCAGGTACAGCACTTGCCAACACCTATACCAAACCCAGTTCATAACTTCTGGGCCACATCTGGGAAACGCTACAGACTTACCCCACAGAACAATTTACCAGTAGCATTACTGAGCAGTCAGTACTAAAAAATAGCCCAGATGTTGCAAAACGTAACAGTAATAAAAGTACCCTGACAAAAGAGGGGTGGGAATATGCAAAGATAATCGTTTTGGGAGATCTTAATATAGTTTATTGAAAAAATGCAGGCTTTTAGTTTTATGCTGCAATATGCAAAAAAAATTGGAGTGATGAGCTACTGACATTCAAACATTATTTGGAGACAAATAATTTTATAGACATTTTATAGTCACATGACGAGTAATAAAAAAAATCACTTTGGCCTTATTAAAACCGTCTTATTTTGAAAATCATCGGAAGCGCCTTTAGTGTTTCGCTATGATTTGTGGCTACCCGGGGAAAGTCAAAACCCCGGTATTTTTCACTTCTCTCGTGTCTTCAGTTGTCAGATCAGCTGTAACAGTCGACGAGGTCACAGCTATCGGCTTTAATTTGTCGTGTTTTAACTCGTGTATTTAAAGCGAAAAGGTGCCGCTCAGCATGGAGAACCGAAAGCGACCATCAGAGGCGGTTTCAAGCCCAGGCGATAGCTACAAAACGCCGGAAAAGAGAGTGTCAGTGGTCCGGGTGTCGCATTCGGACTACATGCAGTGGGGAGTAGAGGAGATGTGCCAGTACCTGCGCAAAGAAGGTCTTGGAGAATGGGTGGACACATTTAAGGGTTGGTTTTCTGCTTTTGCCATCTTAAATTAGGCGCTCGAAGCTATTTGTTATTAGCGCGAATCTGCGGAGTTCTGTTTTTTTTATTGCAAAATCTAAGCTAACATTAAATCTGCTGTGTTGTGCAGCGCAAAAAATCACAGGTGTCGGGCTTCGGGATCTGAGGGATGCTGACCTGGAGAAGATTGGCGTAAAGTAAGTGTGTCCTCTGTCAAACTTGGGTTGGGCACTGTGGACTGGGGGGAGTCTGGCAAAAGGTGGTGTCCTGCCAAAAAGTGGTCCTCTGTCAAAAAGCAATTTCCGGTCTTTGCCAGAAAATGATTACCAATATTTAAACTACTGTAAACGACTTGAATTGTAAGCTGTCATACTTATGTGCATTTTGACCCAGAGAGAGCATCCCTGTCACAGGGTACAAGCTGCAGTCATTTTTTCGCGTGACCATGATGTATCTTTTATTTAATTGAGATTTAAAATATCTCTTTCAAGAGAGATCTGGCTGTCAGGGCTGTATAAATCGCAACAAATAAAACAAATGAGTCATATATAGATATTTAAATGCCATGGATTGTATTACAGTGTAGAACATAAAGTAGGTACAATAATGCAGAGTCACAACAAAACAGAACAAAACAGCAAAAAAAGACAATTTCTATATTTCCATATAGCCCTTCATAAATCTTCTTACTACAGGCTAGTTATCAATATATTCAAAGTTACTAGACATAAAAAAAATGCATAGAAATATCAGCAATTAGTTTGTGTAACCCATTAAAAAGAGCAGCGCACACCTGTAGTAACAAAGAAGGGCAATTCAGTGTGTGTATACAGCACTCATTTAAAAAAAACAGCAGAGCTAGGCTCAGGGAGGGGCAGCCATTAGCTCCAGTATAACTAAGGGATGGTTCAAGATCACCTGATCCAGGCCTAACTATGAGCTTTATCAAGTCTCATCTTTCCTAGCCTCCCATTCTGCTTCTGCTTTCACAGCAACCCGGTGGACTAGCTTTTCAGCATCACTCTGAGACAGGACATTTCTAATTTTATCAGTAATTGCGTAAGACATCTTGCCAGACATTCCTGCAGCTTTTTCACTTTTTATTTCTTCATCTTGTTTTTCTGTTTTATTCTTCCAAGGTTGCTGGGTGACCGTCTGCAGATCCTACACAGCCTCAGGAAGCTTTGGCAGATTGAAACTGAGCCAAGCAAGGTAACAGTTGTTTCACTGTGTTGTGCACTTCCAAGGCTGTGAACATAAGTAACGCACAATGTAGGGATTGGAAACGTGAAGCACTACAACCCTGAATTGGAGAAGCTGTTAGGAAATGTGGCTTAACACCACCACAGTCTGTGAATGAAAGACATTCTCTGTCCTCGTTGGTCTCAGCTGTCAAAAGAGATAAATGAGGACTTAAAGAAAGAAGGGAAGGTTATTCTGGTCTGAAATGAAGAAAGACCAGATTCCAGATCTCTGAAGATGAAGTTTAATCAAGTTTCAGAGAACAAGGCAGGAGGAGCCACCGACCATTAGTTCTACTAAGAAGAAGTTCGAATTTTAAATAAATCCAAATCCTGTCACTCTACAACCATATTGATAACGCTTTTTTGCCATTTTTCAGGCAGTAAATGTCAAGCATTATTTCCTGTAGTTTAGTCATAGCTTAAAAGATTAAAATTGATCCTGTTTGCTGAAAACAGGGTTTCAAAAAGTCTATTTAGCTCTGAAATCTATCAGCATTTGGACCATATGAATATATTTGTTTGTAATCATGAGGATTTTTTTCTGTTCCAGTGTTTCGTTAGAGAAATGTTTGCCAATTTTCCACTCAAGTGTAAACTGAGCATTATGCTTACACCTGCGTTTACTTCTGTGTTGAATATACTGTGCGTACAGTCACATAAGTGTCTTTTGTAGTTCTATACTCATACTGTTTGTTGCTTTTTGGGCTTCCAGGTGTTTAACGATCCCATCCACGGGCATGTGGCGTTACACCCGCTGCTCATCAAAATCATTGACACACCTCAGTTCCAAAGATTGCGAAACATCAAGCAGCTAGGAGGGACCTACTTTGTCTTTCCCGGAGCGTCCCACAACCGATTTGAACATTCGCTTGGGTATGTTCTTAGTTCGACAGACGATTTATTGAGAAGTGTTAATCACCAACCTGATCTTGTTTTGCTGTTAACGAGAGCATATCTTTCTCTCTAATATAATAGCGTTAGAGTATTTTCACAGGTCACACAGAAAACAAATACACACAACTGTTTATTTCACAGTGACAAACAACCTGTTCATCCCTTCCTGCCTCACGGCTAATAACAGCTGTTATACTGGTGTGATCTTTAAGTGTGGCAGAAAATACTTGGAATGACAACACGCCAAGTTAATGGTGAAAGGACTGTTAAACATTTAAGTATCGCACAATTTAAAAATTTCCCCAATCTTTTTTCAGATAAATTTAATGCTTGAAATACCTGAAATCGCTTATTTGTACTAAACTAAAAGCGAAATTGATCACATAATCAGTTTTTATTGTTTTGTTTTTTTTAAATTAGCTGTTTTGTTTTGTCCTGGCACAGGGTGGGCTACTTGGCTGGACAGCTTGTAAAAGCTCTAAACGAGAGGCAGCCAGAGCTCCTTATCTCTCGCAGAGACATCTTGTGCGTGCAGATCGCTGGGCTGTGTCACGACCTGGGTAAGTGTTCTTATCAAAGAAGCTTCTTAAAGCGTGTGACAAGATACTTACATAAATGAAAATGGACCAAAGACGATTTGCTCAACCAACCGTGATTAATTACTGGTTCCGAGCACAAGTTAAAATAAAAGTGAAGCTATGTTAGTTTGTTCTTATCATCTGTTTACCAGACTGTGGTGGAGGAAAGTTAACACAAACACATTATTTACTGTTCCCTTCCCAGGACATGGACCGTTTTCCCATATGTTCGATGGTGTGTTCATTCCTAAAGCACGTCCTGGTATAAACTGGAAGGTACTGAACTCTGTGGCACAAATGTTAAATAAAACGGCAGTTAAGGAGAACACACAAGGTCACACACAGCGCAGTAGTTCAGCACCACTTTATTCAGTGTAACCCAAAATGAAAATATATGATTATATATTTTTATAGCTCCACTTTTTCTCAGTAGCAGCTTGGAGCCTCTCCTTGTCCTCGGTTGGATTTTGTCTAAAACTGCTCTTGTTTTGTTGACATGTTGTTTTCTTGAGGCTTTAACCGCCACCGTGAGTCTTAATAAAACTATGTGGCAAACAAAGAAATGAGAATCAGCACCCATGAGTCACATCTACAACCTACTAGCTAGAACTTGCATTTAAGCATGCAAGAATTAATACTTTTTTTTACTTGATCTGAAGTAGTGAAGCTAATTATACGATTTCTAAAGGGAATAATATTTCTGTTTTGTGAGTTGTTTAAAATTAGGAAGTTACTGCTTTAACAAGATGTTGTGGAAAAAGTAAATAAATAAAGCCACACTGGATCCGTTGAGAAACTGTTTCCAGACAGAAGATGACTACTGTCTGGAAAACAGGCGATCTTTGTTGTGGCTGTTTTGGGAAGTTACTGGAAAAGACCTGGAGTTGTTTTTAGTCATCCCACTTTGGAGGATAATGAAGCTTGAGTGCCTTTTATTTTGTAAATTATTTCACTGCTACCTAAAGACATCCAACTAATGTTAACATTTATTGGTGATGCAGGCTTTTAAAATGCCAACCTGCTCAACTCGTTTCATCCTAGCGATAGTTGAAACTGTTTTTTAAAATCCAATCGTAGTTCTGAAATGATTTCCACTCGGCCTTACAGTGAAGAGTAATTTGCAGCAAAAGTGGGAAAAGTTTGTTTACAGAAGCGTTTTATTGGCTGTTATAACAACTATGGGTTAATACTGAAGCTCAAAGCAGCGTACATTATCTGGTTTGATACTCTCTCAGTTAACAGCAAAGATGGTGATTGTAGTGTTCGGCCTGATAAGGAGAGCTGATAAGACCCGCTAAGCACACGGTCATTGTGTAAGTTATGACCACAGACTCACTGTCTGGCAAACGTGAGAGATAAGACGAGCATTCACGGTTGTTTCCTGTCATGTTTATTCTGAAATCAGCACTTTCTCTTTGAGTAATGAGTCACAAATAGTTCGATCCACTGTGTATCTCCCAGCATGAGAAAGCCTCTCTCTCCATGTTTGACTACCTGGTGGACGACAACGGCCTGAGGCCTGTGATGGAGGAGCACGGGCTGGTGCTGCCTGACGACCTGGACTTCATTAAGGAGCAGATCGCTGGACCATTAGACACAACAGTAAATAAGAGCAAAAAGGTACCTATCAGTTATGCCTGTATGTAATATGTCCAATGTGTGATTTCTGTATGAAGTAAAGCAGGATTTAGAGCCTTGCTTTGAATCTACACTTTAGTCTGAATTTGTACTTACACACCGGTGAGTCTCCACTGCATTGCTTCACCATCACAGATGAAACGACATCTTTCTAGACTTCTGTTAGTTAGGGGGGTTCAGTATGTGTATGCACTTTTACAGGTTTATGTACCTCAGGGCTAGTGATGGGAACTGATGAGAATTCAGCAACTCGAATCCCATTTTCAATTCCCTTATTGATTCTCATTGGCACCACTTTGAAAGTCATCTCCAATTAGCATATCAAAAGCATAAAATTCAAATTTTATAATAGCAAATTAAGTTTCCTCCTCCAACACATGAACTGAATTCAGCTGATCGTAGCGAGATTGCAAGAACCTAAAGAGGGATCAACAGGCAGGCGGACTAAGGATTCCCAGGAGTTACTGAACTACTCAGAGCTGTGTGGTTGTTTTCTAATGTTTTCCTTTGGTTTTTTATGCTTTTTTTGTTGTTTGTTGTTGTTGTTGTTGTTGTTTTTTGTCTGTAAATTTCTTGCATTTGTTTTTGACACTATAAAACCTCAGCAGCTGGAAACTGAGGAAAATAACTGCCCTGTTTAATCAGACTCTGATTCTCTCAATCATCTCCCCAGTGGCCGTATAAAGGCCGTCAAAAAGACAAGTCCTTCCTCTACGAAATCGTGGCCAACAAAACGACTGGCATTGACGTAGATAAGTGGGACTATTTTGCAAGGTAGAGCTTATTGGTTTGGTGTTTTGATTCAAAATGATTTCCTAATGTGTATCTCCCTAACATTATTTTCTCTCCGTCTTAACTCAGGGACTGTTACCACCTGGGCATCAATAACAACTTTGATTATAGCCGCTTCCTAAACTTTGCCAGGGTGTGTGAGGTGGACGGGGAGAAGAACATCTGCACTCGAGACAAGGTGCTAACTTTTGTTGCATCTCGTTTGCTTTTTATAATATATTTGGTCACTAAAATAAAGCCGCTCCTTTCAACAGGAAGTGGGAAATCTCTATGACATGTTCCACACCAGGAACTGTCTTCACAGGAGAGCCTACCAGCACAAAGTGTGCAACATCATAGAGACTATGTGAGTAGCTGATCCCTCCGATAGTTTTGCTTTGCTTCATGCTTTACATTCTCTAACTGTACACAGCCCACGTGTAAAAATCTGTTGGACCTGTTCCTCCAGGATCACGGAGGCTTTTTTAAAAGCAGACCCATACCTTCAGTTTGAAGGTAAGGAAGGGAAGATGTTCACGCTCTCCAAAGCCATTGATGACATGGTGGCCTACACCAAGCTGACAGGTGTGTATGAAGAGGTGTTTTTTTTTTTAGCTTATATTTGTAGTGCATCAGGACAAAAAACGAGGCAAGATAAAGTCTTCGTCCCATCAATCTGTCATTTTTAAAGTAAAAATGTTCAATTTCTTTTTCAGCCAAAACCAGTGAATTTTCAAACTTGTTTTTTAAGAGACAGTATAATAAAGATCTTTTTTTTTTAATCAATATTAAAAAAAGATCTTGATAACCCAAAAAAATTCTGCTAAATTAAACACGAACAGTATTTATTAGTAGTGCTCGTCGTTACTGTTACTAGCACGCAGGACTAGCTGGCTTCATTTAAGTGTGTGCACGCAGCTGTAGTGACTACAGAGTCTTGGCAAACCTCATTAAATATTTTGTTCTCTTAGACAACCCTGATCTGTTTGCACTCTGTGTAAACTGCCTCTGTGATAAATGGTGACCAAAATACCAGTTTGGATTAAGGACCAACCTCGCTTTTAATATATGTGGGGAAAAAAAGGAATATTTATGATTACTATTAAGGTACAATAAGATACTAAGGTACTAGTTTCTGATCAAACTAATAAACTCGAACCAATTATGCACTAAAATACTGTATGTGTTTTGCTTGTCGAGTAACTCAATTAATTTGTTTCTGGGACAATCGTGTACATGACAGATTTAACCAGAAAGCCACATTTTTATTGAAGGATCCTTTTACATGTTGAAATGATCTACTGACTTTAATGTTTTTGGTTCTTTTTTCTTACCTGTTTGTTTGGCCCGTTAGATAATGTGTTTGAACAAATACTCAACTCCTCGTCACCCAAGCTTGCAGAGGCGAAACAGATCCTGCACAACATCGTCTGTCGGCGCCTTTACAAGTGTCTGGGCCAAACTACCTCAGAAAGTCCCATACATGTCACCCAGGTATTTTATTTCTCTCCCTTTTTTTTTTCTTAGAGGATTTCCTAAAAAGCAAAAGAATCAGCAACATAGCAGGCAAAAAAATGAAAAACAACTCGGCTCAATAAAATTTTACGAAATAAAATAACTTGGAAAGGTTAAGTAAAATGCAAAAGATGACAGAGGTGTTTCCATAAATTAGGATCTTAGTGAAAAGGAGCAGGGTTGGCGGGTTTATTGGCCCGACCAGGTTCACACACCTTTGATTTCTCTCAACAAACAAAGTTTATAATGAAACAACCTTTGAAAATGATGCACTCAGTAAGGCTTTCAGGGTTATTTGTGGTTGAGCTCCAGCCTCTGCTCTACACACACGCACAGTGGGACCACAAGAGGCAGCATCCAAGTGACGTGAAAGTTGAGCTGAAGTTAGAAATTAATCAAACTTGTGGTTAAAAAAGCCAAACGACTCAAGTTTAAGGTCAAACTGAGCTTAAATGTGGAGGAAGGTGATCTTTTCACTTATTTCCATCTATAATGAGCATGTTCTGCAAAGCAACAGCACAAATAACGTAAGCACATGCTAAAACAACACAACCATGTATCTAGTTTGTCACAATCTTCATACTTTGCAGGCTGAAGGCGGCCGTCTTTCTGTCTCGTCACTGCAGCATGCAGGGAGAAAGCATTAGCTATTCCTCATTATCTGTGCAGTTGCGGTTGCATGTTTTGTCATGTCAAACACAAAGATATTCTCTGTTCCCTGACGCATACAGAAAAGAACATGATCGGTACTGAAGTTTCAGCCAAATGTTGACATTTTGCATTTGGTTAATTGAAAATGAAATAAATAAACCTGCCTGTTATATTTCCGTTGTTTTGCCAAAGCGCTTTGAGATGGCACATGGCTCATCCTGTGGTTCTGTATTATGATTTTGATTTACATGCTATATATAGAATATTTGTTATTTATAATATGTTTAAAATATGACACAATGATATATCTGTTAACTTTGCAATTTCTCGCTGTTTACAAGGAGACGATCAAGAGCTGGGAAGCTGACCTGGCTCGATCCATCCCTCAGAGCGGCACCCAGGACGTCAATCTACAGCCAGAGGACTTCATAGTTAGTGTAAGTTTTTAGTTGATGTTAATATCAATCATATAATTTGCTCATGGCAAGAAAAGAGGGAGATTCTTTTGAATGTGAATATGTTTTTGTTGCTTGTCATTGGATTTTGTTATATTTGGAGTTCTTTTGTACTTTTGAGGCTTCAGACTCTTGTCGATCTAATACTTTGTCTGTTTTAGGTTATTGTTATGGACTACGGGATGAAGGAGAAGAACCCCATCAACAATGTGCGTTTCTATTGCAAGAACGACGTGACTAAAGCCATCCAGATACGCAAGAATCAGGTCAGTGAAGCAAGATGCAAAAAATTCAATTCTTTAACATATGAGCACATTTCCTTTGGTTTTTAATTCATTCTTCTTATAAAAAACGAGTGTCTTTTTTTTTTTTTTCTTCTGCCTCTGTAATTTGTGGTTGCTGTTGTTCTTGTCAGGTGTCCAAACTCCTTCCCGAGCAGTTTGTTGAGCAGCTGATCAGGGTCTACTGTAAGAAGACAGACAATAAGACTTTGGAGGCTGCCAAGAAGCACTTTGTTCAGTGGTGCATGGACAGGAACTTCTCAAAACCTCAGGTACTGTTTATCTGCTGCACTGTAAAGAATTGCAGTCCATTTCAACTGTAACAGTCCATTTCAACTGTAACAGTCCATTTCAACTGTAACAGTCCATTTCAACTGTAACAGGGAGCCCAATTTCAATGTCCCTTGACTCCGAGTTCTGCAGCTCCCTGCGGATCTCTGCAGAAATCTGTGGGTGTGTGTGTGTCTTGAGCAGCTCCAGCAGTGCTTCTTTCTGTTCGGACCCCAGGTCAGCCTTGTAGCGCTGAGCCAAGGTGAATAAACTCTGATGCCACAGCACAGGAAGCTCGCGTTTTTCACTGCGGAAGGACAGGAAGTGGGCCACCAAGGCATCCAGAACAAGGAAAGGCAGGGCGTACTTCTTGTCGAGCAGGAGGCGCAGGAAAATGCTGTGGTAAAATACTGAATGGAGGGAATGTAATGTAATGAGTATATGAGTATATCTGTGGTGTTCCCTCTCTGCCACACCTTCTAGCTTTGCAGTGGTAATGCAACAGTCTATGGGGATTGCATGGGCTTAAGTGCTAATTGCCTTTATCCATACATTATGTTTATGTGGGTAAAGGCATACGTTAGAGTTATCCTCTCCTGCCTGCAGTTATGGAATTTATCTCGGCTCAGCTTATCTGGTGATTTAAATGTTAAACAGAGGCCATTAGTAGCATGTTATATGTGCAGGGTATGCAGGGAATTTGCATTAGATTATTAGCCGAGTAAGTCAAACTATAATCGATGTTTTTAACATTTGTATCAAATAAAAGTGTTTTAATCAGACGCTCCAATACATTTACAGAGCTTTAACAGTCCCAGATAACCGTTTAGTTGCAAGTGTGCTTTTTGTTTTCTGGCTTTGGGACACTGGACCAGCTCTGCACCCTTTCCAGGAAACTTGAAGAGGCATGTTCTTTGTGGACTTGGAAAAGGCTTGGTGTATCCTC
>VUQR01020605.1:0-11595 GCA_015108515.1 Hemichromis elongatus
CAGCCAACCCTTGAGACTATATTGCCCCAAGCCTCTTCACTGAGTGCAACATTCAGATCCCTCTGCCATATTAGTCTCAGACTGTCTTGGAACCCTGCTTGTTGATTTAAAAGTTTTTTTTTTATAAAATATTGAAGCAGAATGTAGATAGCAAGGTGAGTCAAGACAATCCTTAAGTATATTTTCCTTCCATTTAACGTTTAGACCAAGAGCAGAGTTCACACTGCTTTTAAATTGTAAATATTTCCAGAAATCCCCTTTATTCGACATGCTGAAAGCTTCTTTTAAAAGTTTAAAAGTATATAAGTTTTCTATCTTCTGTGTTCCCTTCTCAAGCCATTTACGCCTCACAAAGGGAGATTTCCCAATCCGTATTACCGGGTTATTCCAGACTGAGGAATAACATTGTTTGTGAGGACAGATGCCCATTATTTTATGTGCTTTGTTCCAGGCCCATTTTGAATGCAACAGGATTGGGTCTTGTTGCATTGTACCGATAGGCTTCTGTGAGAGGAGCTGAATAACATTAAAAGGAGCTGTCATAGCCCTCTAATCCTAATCATCCTGCTGTGTTGACACATTATTGTTTACTGATGTAAACAAAGCAAGCCAAACAAACCCAAACGCCATATAAAACTCTAGCTAAATTGTAATCTATTGTTTGTCTCTGTGTAAGGTCAGGTTAAAATCCACTGTTTACACTTTTGTAACCATTTGAAATGAACATTATGCCTTTAAAATCAGATTTTTACAAATATCTCTTTATAAACCTGCATGGTTTTTGGCTCTTGCCTTGCCCACGAGCACCGCTGCCCAGCCTGTGTCACCCCGGGAATGCCAGCTGCACGCCACCTCTGCTTGTTTTGTGCTGTCAAGAATGGCACGCACTTCGGTAGAGAGCAGCAGTGAAATGACAAAAGTCACAGAGGCTCGGTTAATTATGCCAGATTCATGATCTTTTGAGTACACAGCCAGCGACTGAACAACACGCCAATTTGCATATTTTTCTTGAAATTTTCAACACTTCACAGAAGCATAACTAATGCGACAGAACTCCAACTGAAGGTTGCACTCGAGTGTGCACAATCAGCTGTTAAAAACTGAGACACAGCACTGCCAGGAGATCAATTAGATTAGTCGAGACATATAGATCAAACACTTTGCTACCAGGTTCGTTGTTCATTAACATTACAATAAATTTTAAGTCAGTTTGAATTTTAAAAAAAAATTAAAGGGCTGGTGTCAGTTTTCCAACCATTTTTCAGGGGGGAAAAAAAAAGTTGCAAGTTCGGTAAAAAGCACATTAATTGGTGGTAACGTCTAAAGATATGACACTGGCTTTAAAGGTTTGTATGATTCAATAACAGAGTAATGAGAGAGCTTTTGAAGTGCCACTTTTCACAGCTCATATCATGTAGTGCGTCCTCGGTGCGGTAAATGCTGGGATCTGCTGTGTGTGATTTGAACTTCATGAAAAAAAAAAAAAAAAGTTTGTTTAGCCAAAGCAACCTAGTGATCTCAACTGGAAAGCTGCAGGCAGTAATTTGCTCCTAATTAGACACGTTTCCTTTAGTGCCTAAAGGCTGAATGTTGAACTGCACAAGTACAATGTGTGAATAAGTGTTTGTGATCCTGTGCATTTCTGTGTGAGATAAACATCGGGAGTTGTTGAGCCGTGAACCCCTGCAGCTCCGTTACTTGCCTCTTCACCCGCTTCCCGCTAAGTCTTCATTAAACTGCCTGATTCAGTTACCAGTAACTGGAGCTTAATTAGGAGAATTTGATTTTCGCTGCTGGATCTCGTGGAGAATGTTGATAATCACTTCTTATGGACAGAAAATGAGTGAGATGCTCTGCGGTGGGCTGCAAAAGTTTCAGCAGACTTACAAAAAAAAAAAAGAAAGATTGAAGACAGTGCCTCCAGTCTGCTTTGATTCATGCTGTTTTTGAAAGCTTTACCAGTTCATCACATAAATTCACAGGATGACCACAGAAAGGAAAGAGGTCTTTCAAGGATTCAAGATAAGATTCAAAATAAGATGGGCGACATCTATTGTAATTGCTCTGTATATGTCTGTGTGTGTTTGTGCTGTATGTGCAGGCGAGTGATGGGAAGCTCAACTTTGATGTTTATTTTGAGCTCTGAAACATCTAAACATTAAAGGAGAGCGGATCGATCTAAATATCGATAGTGTCAAAACCAACACTGGTGTCGGTATCAGGCTGATACTTGTGCGAAAGGATTGATACATTGTGTCTATCCTCTAAGTTCAGCATGTAGCACCACTGAACTGTGTTAAATAAATAATTTTTTGCAAATGAAAAAATATCGCTCAATGAAAACTATGAAAAATGTCTGAACCTTTTCGTGTTGACTATCGTGTTTATTTTGATTTATAGCCTATAGCGCATTTAAACAACAGAAGCTGACCCAGTGTGTGATTTAGAGGAAGGCACATTTACCTTCCAGGTCTCCAACAAACACAGTTTCAAACTGCATGAAAAACTGAAAGGTGTGTTTTGTTGTGTTAACTCATTATTGTGGAAAGTAAAAATCACAGTGATTTAGTGGTCATTAAAATGTGCAAATTGATGATGATTCATCTCATAAATCATCACACAGTGCTCTGCACTGCATAAGCTGCCCTTGTAGGTTAAAAGTATCAGTATTAGTAACAGCAATACTGGCCCTGTGTTTACTTGGTATTGAATCTATACCAAAATTTGCAGTATGGCACAGTATTACTAAAGATCGTTTCAGGTCTCCATCTATTCATTTTCACACCTTTGGACAATTCAGAGTCACCAGTTAATCTTAGCCTACCAACTGCATGTGTTTGGACTTTGGGAGCCAACAGCCCTAACCTCCGTGCAGCCCACGCTAAGATGAAGGTGCTCACTCAGAGGTCTGGAACCAAAAGTCGGCCCTGATGTTGCCTATTGTTATCTGTCTTGCTTAAATCTCTGCATTGCTGCTTGATTTGCACCGTGGTCAATAAAGCCATACTGAATCTGAGCAGGGTCATGCGATCCCAGGCGCTGTCTGCACGACTTTCTTGTGTGGATGCGGGACATTAAAGTGTGTGTGTGTGTGTGTGTGAGAAAGTGAATAAGACTTTAGGTCACAGACTAAGCAGTTTATGAGAATTCTTCCTCCTCACTTGTTGCGGTGAATAAAGCCTGATCTCACACTGACAGTGGAGATTATGGGGAGTTTTTTTTGTGTGTGAGCGGACACTTCCTGCTGCTCAGCCCTAAATTCTCGGCTTAGCTCCATAGAAAATCCTCTTTACTGTATTTTTCTACCTGTCTTTCTCACTCTTAAGTGTCTCACCATTGAGCTGGAGAATGTGGTAGAGGAACTGGGTGTTTAATTAGCTGACTAACAGTTTGATATGCATTTCATATTTAGTATTATTTAAAAAAAAAAAAAAGCCTTTCACTCTTTGCTTCCAACCTATATTAGTTAATTTCTGCATTTATGTAATAAAGTCCTAGAAGATGTACAGTTAATAAGCAGACATCATCAGTGAACTTTATCAGTTCCCCTTTGATTCACTTCTGCTCCTCTGTGTTGAAGTGAAAGAAACAGCAGCCATATCACGGCAGCTGACGACACAAGAGGGATCGCGAGTCTGAGCTGCTCCTTCAGGTTGCCTTAGAAACCAAACCAGGGCTATTTGTTCCAATTTGCTCTGTGGCACTGAGATCAAAAAGCTTGGAACCAAATGTGCTCTCTGTATATTAGCGTCTGTGTTTGGTTCAGCACAGTTAGGCGTCCGTGTGTACATCTGTGCGTTCGTTTGCAGTTGAGCCATATATTGGTTGTGTTGTCTGTGCGAGTCATGTCAGGTTTAGGGCTCAACTTTCTTGAACTATACTGAACTTGGTGGTTTGTTACTGTCCAGTTAGGCCTTGCCTTGTTGCAAAGACTTCTCGCAGGTCCCTCTTTCCCTTCCTCCCCCCAAACCCCATTAAGGTTGGGTTTTAAAAAGCCGTTCCCGCTCCACCTTCTCTGCTTCATTGAAAAGTTGGCGGTTTGTTTACGAGACCGCCAGCACTTCTTTGTGGTTCTGCGCTCTGCTTATGAGAAGGAGGCGAGCAGCTAGTGAAACACTCACCCTTCCCCCTTCCTTCTCTGTCTCCTTTCCCCTTCTAACAGAATCAATTTGAAAAGGACAGACGGCCCTCACAGCCCCCCGTGCCTACACCCCAGTGATGCTTAGCTGGTGAGTACACTTTAATCTTTTTCATTTGGAGCCTCCATGTCATTTTCATGCACTACTCTGATTGGTTTCTATATCCTTCTTTGAATTGCTGCTATGCATTGGTGCAGCAATTTAGGTTTTTTTTTTCTTTTATCCTCAATTTTTTTCTGGCAAACAACAAAATTTCTCTCTGGTCCTGTGGATGAAGGATAGCAATTACTCTTTTCCTCTCATTCTAACTTTATTTAAATGTCTTCCACTCCCCCCACACCAAAAAGAAGCCTCACTGGCCTTTGTAGTGAAAGTAAGGGAGTCTTTTTTTGGTGAAAGTCTTTTATTCTGACTGAGTGAAGTGATTTGAAAAGCAGTGGGGAGAGTATTGCAGTAGAGGCAGAAGAGAGGAGGGTAAGCAGAAGTGGTGGGGGCAGGTAGGGGTGGAGGGGTTTCATGCAGGCTGCTAACGGTCAAGGTTTACCTTTCCACCTCTCTTTGTCCCTCTATTTCTGGCCCTCTCTTTCAATCAATCAAACGTTGATGCACAACCACACATCAATAATCTAAAAATCGAATTTTTGCGCTTAAAAAATGAGTTAAAAACAGCACAATTCCAACTAAAAAATAAACACAATAATAAAACAGGGAGTAAGAAGTGACTGTCAAAGTGATGCTGGATAGTCGCGCTACTTTTTTTCCGTGTGAAAGCGAAGCACTCCGGTCGCCGACAGCCTTGTGCCTAATTGACACAGCACAGTAGAGTTATTATACAGGTGACATGAGTGCAGGCTGGGGCCATTCTTACATCCTGTTATTAATTCAGCTGTAGCAATAGCAAGAAAGTTCAGTCATTGTTCCATCCATCCACACCTGACGTTTGAAAGTTTATCTTATGTAACGTTTTAAGATATTTCTACAGTGGGCTGGAGAGTTCAATCACAACGTAAGAAAACACCAGCAAATAGACAAACGCTGCAAAAGCACAAAAAACACGTGAAACAAAAAACAAAAAAACACATTAAATATATTGGGGGGATTTTTTTTTGCATTTAGAAACTGAAACACGCTAAAGAGAAGTGGAGTGTTGTGCGTGAGAAAAATACGCAGACAATGTGTATTTTAATCATGATTCATATAATACTAAACTTATATATTTGCTATTAGCTGCTTACTTCTGCAGTATTTTGTGTGTAGTGTTTTCTTTTTTTTTTAAATTTCCTGGCGTTTTCTTAAGTTGCTGTGCATTTAAACCACCAGCGCCAGATTGAATTATCCTAAATTGCTTAGGCCAAACTGTGTCAGCAAGGCCCGTCACTATATTAGGTTTTCTCTTCGGGACATTAAACTCTATGATTGGATGCGTTGTGTAGAAAATTAAGTAAAATGTTCGTTTTCTATGTGAAAAATGTATTACACTGTAAAAAAACAAAAAAAAGAGTAAATGGAGATGTAGTGCAGTTTTTTGTGCACGTATGGAAAGTACTCTGTCCATAATTGCACAAAGATATACACAAAGTACAACAGGTTTTTTTTCTATATGTGTTATTAACATGGCAATTTTAAATCTCGTAGTTATGTCGGTGAGTACAGTTGGAATGTGACTGTCCACATTACAAAATAACTGTATAGCAGGCGCTTTATATTGCAAGGTAGACCCTACAATAATACATACAGAGAAGAAAAAACCCCAGCAATCTAATTTGTAGGCGACTTTGGCGACAGTGGAAAGGAAGAACCCCCTTTTAACAGGAAGAAACCTCCCCACAGCCCTGCGACAGACTGGCGACCTGTCCAGGGCGTACCCTGCCTCTCGCCCTATGTAAGCTGGGATAGGCACCAGCGCCCCCACGACCCTGAAAAGGATAAGCGGAAGCGAATGGGTGGATGGATGGATGGAAACCTCCCCACCCCAGCTGGGGTGAGAGGAGGAAGACAGGATAAAAGACATGCTGTGGAAGAGAGAGACAGAGATTAATAACAAGTATGATTCAAACAGAACGGCATACAGAGTGAGCTTAAATTTTCTTTTCACTTGTCTCAAATACCTTCACACACACACATATGCACATATTCACTGAAGTTGAACATAAGCCAGAGTGACATAAAAGTGTTTTAGAAGGTCTTTTATTCGTTTATCAAATCCGTGGAAATGTGTAGGAGAGCAAAGTGAAGGAAATGACATCTAATAAAAATCTATCCATATCTGTGTGTTGTTTTTTGGGGTCCAGATATCATATATTTTGCTGTCCCAGTGCTCATTCAGCTATGTAAACTAGATCCTATTGTTACATAAACGGCTCAAAAGGGGCCTTCTATAACAGAAAGTAAAACTGAGGAGCTAAAAGTCAAACGTTTGGCATCCCCTCAGAGAAAATGACCTTGTTTACTGAGCGACTGTGCAAAAAATGTTGTACTTTGAAAATCAGGATTTATGCAGCATTGATTTTTTATTTTATTCTCATAAAATATATAATGGGGTTATTTTTAATGTAGCAACTTTATTGACTTAACCTTGACTCAGTTGGACCTATATATATTTAAGCACTTTTCATTGCATTGCAGATCTAACCTTGCGTATTTGTTCACACTGCACAAGGTATTTAAATAACCTTTATTCAGTCTCAAGTGTATCTATTATCTATCATCTTGGTTTCAGGTTTAAGCTCTTTTTTTTCTTCTGCCCAATTTATCATAAAATTAGTACAGACTGCTCTTGCTCCAATCTCAACCACTTCTCTCTCTATATTTAATATCCCTGAGGGCCATCCCTGAAATTTGCTTATTTTCTTTTGCTCCACTCCCCTTGCTCAGCACATGCATTCTGCTCACTTTCTCTGTTCAATTCAATTTGTGGCCTAAATATCTCTCCCTAATATGTGTCATTGGAGTAGAGTAGCAGTGCTCCCTCTCTGGCTGCTTTGAAGAAGCTCCACCAAGTTTGTCTTGGTTCTCTCTGCCCCTCTGAGAGGAGATCAGGGACTCCAATCGTGGTTGGCATGTCGTCTCCTCCAGCCCCTCTGTTGTTTGCTGATATTTAGTTCAGGATAACAATAAGCCGGAAGAAAACAAGCTCCTTTCAGGCCAATAAGAGATAGAAGGGCTGGACTGAGAGGGAGAGAGAGGCCTAGAAAAAAAATGGGGGCGGAAAGACATGGGTCTCATCCCTGGATGGGGATGCTCTTTAAAGTATTCTGTTTGTGGCCCCCAGGGCCGAATTAAGGGAGCGTCATTATCCCTGGCAAATTACCACGCTGCCTTTGTGGTCCAGCCATGGTACATTAGGGTGCCTTAAAACGTGGCTGAGCTGTGCCTATTCAGTTTGCGAAAGTGGGGCCACTGGCAGATCCTTGGCCTGACTCACAGAGGAGGCATTCACGCCACATCGGGGGGGGGGATGGTGACGGCAATGATGGTGATGGAGAGGTTCTCTTGAGATGAGTAAAAAATCTCTCAGGCCAAGGCTGATGTGTGATCTTAAATCACGTGCCAACTGATGATGTAATCATTTGGCTTCATCGAGGTTTTGAGCCGCCGTGCAAATCCGGGCCTGACAGAGACATTCCTGAAGATTTCCACACCAGTAGCAGGAATTCAATGAGATCCAGTCTTTAAGTGCAATAATAATAATAGTAAGAAGAAGAAGATTCAGATAAACTGTCATATTCCTGCTGTATTATTTTTTTTTTTTGTAATAAAATAAAATGGTTATGCTCACAGTTGACTGGTAACCTAATGGACTAAGACGTTGACAAAATCAAATACAATGTAATTTTTTGTCAGGAGTTGATTAAATATTAAGCCTTTAACCTCTTTTCCGGTAAATTTCAGCTAGCTTCAAAATATGAAGCTAGTGGTTTCGCTTTAAGGTGTAGAGTTATCAACAGGTCCAAACGGATAGAACAGCTGTGGATGTTTTACTTGGTCAGTGCTTTCATGTTTCAAGATGCAGTTAAGACTGGAAAAATTCTGGTCTCTTGAAGAAAATGTCGATCTCAGAAGAAATGTCAGATCCTTTGAGCCTGTGTGAAGGATTTCAGTGGTTGCAGAGTATCTGCAACAAATACATGTCTCTAAGTTCTGTATGGCATACAAGCTGTGAAGGTAGCTTTTTTTTTTTTATACACGCACTCACACACACACACACACACTTTGCAGATTTTCTAGCTTTTATTGCAGCAGGGCAGTAAGGAGAGGACAGGTAGACAGCTGGGAGACACGGAGTAAATGGCCACAGATTTGGTGGATTTAAACCCGGGCCTCTGCATTAGCCTTACTGCATATTGGGTCACCTGCTCAGCCCAGTGAGCTAAATCGGCACCAGGCACGCTTTGTTTTAAACATTTGCAGGTAGCTCACGCTCAGCGAACATTGATCCTCTGGGTCTGAAACAGTTAAATTAAGTTTTCATCCGATGCCAAGTAAAGTCAGGCTGCTCCTTGAGCTATTATGTCAAACTCTTCAAAGAAAACTAAATAAGAGCACTGCTGAAAGCACCGTAAAAGTTCTAGTGTGTGAAATATTTGTTCTTGGCACTTTGCCTTTATTTATCACCCAATCAACTGGAAGCTTTACCTCACCGATTGATGTCTCCCTCATTTTATTTTTCTTACCACGATAGGTGGGAGATTTCATTACTTTCCAACATTGTTTCCAGGTTTTATGAACTCAATCCCTCCGCTGAAGTAGATGAAGAAAGGGAGGAGGGCTTTTGTCCAGGGGCCGTGGCAGAAAACCCTGAGCCTGTAAATCCTGTGCTGATCTTTGGATCATTAAGCTGTGAGCCCTCAGTCCTTTGGTTCTTTATCACCAGGCCTGGATCCCAGGCCATAATAGAGGCTAACTGGCTAATGATTAGCTGTCTACTGCAGCTACTTGAAAGCTGACTGCTGCTGCTGCCAATCTGAATGAGAGGAGGTTTTAAAACCATATAAATCGTTAAATGCTTTTCTCTTTTTTCTTCCTCTCAAACGTTCTCTCCTAAGATCTGGAACTATTCAGTTATTTTTTTACAAAGCTTATTGTGGAATGATGGGTGTCTTTTTTTTTCCATCTTCATTTTGTATGAAAAGCCATGTTGACTTAAGCTATTGTTGATTTGCATATTTTAAGCCGCTTGCTCGTGTAACTACTTTAGAATAGATGTTGAAAGGGCTTGTGTACATGCTTGTTAATTTGACAAACAGCATTACCTTCTCTCTGTACTGCCTCTGAAGTAATCACCTTGTCTCTAAACAAGCTCCATGGAGCTGAAAGGAAGGGGATGGAGTCTGAGAGGCAGTGTTTTGGATAACAATCACTTTGTCTTCCTCCTATCAAAAATCTTTGATTACTTGATTATTCAGGAACCACACAGGCATATGAATATAAAACTTCTCACCCTTTGAAGCAAACATAAGAAACAGCTGGGATGAAATCTTCTTCATTTAAAACGTTGACTGCGAATTAACTAGTTCGGAAGAGCAATCTGGAAGACGGCACTACTGCGTCACTAATTGACAGATTCAGGATGTTTACATCGTTTTGTGCTCTGTGATAGGAAAAATAAGGTTAATACACAATCCTTCAAGAATTCAAGTGTGTTAATAAAGCTTGTTAGTTAAATTCCTTATCCGTCCTGTATCTGTGTTGTAGGGCAGGTTTCTTGAGCGACGTTCAAATCACGGACAGGACCCCATTTTATTACAAAAAGCTCAAGATTGCAGGAAAAAGAGGGATTCTGAATGAGTTTTGTTTTTCCACAAACGTATATAACACACGGTATATCGTGGGTTGCATGATTAATGAGAATGTGTTCCAGTGGATTAGGTGCTGACCATGTGGAGACAAGGAGGCAGAGAATAAGAGTGGCTTGTTAGATCTTCTGCTCATATACTTGAGGGTCATCGGCCTCTGATGATAAGCTGCTGGCTAACATGGGGATTATGCTCAGGACACAATGAGGACAAGGATGTAGAGTATTTCCTTTTGTGCCTCTTTGAAGTCTGAGTCCACCTGAGGAGCAGGTGCATAGGTGGTCCATTGTGTCTCCATGGAGTTGCGTGGCCACAAGGCAACCCAAGACTCTAGCAAACTGTGTAAACCATTGCATGCCTGAAAAGCATTTCTCATAGTTAATGTGACATACAAAGTCAAACTGAGAGGAAGTTCAGCACATCTCAGGATCAGAGAGGGATTATGTGCACATATCTGCTGCATTCTGTAATTGTTTGCTTTTCCCTGAGACTTCTACTGTGATTTCACTTTTAACACAAGGGTCTAAAACTAGAGGGTGTCACATATCCCTTTATAACAAATGTGTGATTTGGACTAGACTCAGTTAGTCTGTGATGGGATTCAAATTCCAGTCTTTGGCAGGCTGACATCCAGGATGCTCATCCAGTACTCTGGCCACACACCTTTATCTCTGGGGGGCACACTGCTTCCTGCATTGGCACTAAATGTTGGCAGCAAACAATTTCCAGGGATACTAGCGGTTTGGCTGATTATAAAATGTGCCTTCTCTGTTGTTTCTGTAAGGAAGATTACCTTGCCTGTCGTTAACTTGCTCTTACTTTTACCCCGAGAAAACACAGGCTGTTGAAGGCAATCAACCACAGTGTATTTCTTCTATATAATTTGTGATGCTAACCTTAACTTGTATATGAGCCCGTAACCATATAACGCACTGCTATAAATCCAGCTTTAGTGTGTCAACACATCTGAAATCCTATTAGGAACCCTTGATTTATTTTGGGCTAAATCAGCCTCACCTAAACCAGACCACAAGTAGAACTTAACTCTCTCCTCTGTTAGATTTTTTTTTAACCACCACGTTCACTCTCCACAACCTGTGGAGCAAACTTGCTGTCTGCTTTTTAGTCATTCAGTAAGGATTAGTGGCGCTGTGTGTTTTCTAATTATAGAGCTGGACTGTGCTCTCTCCTCCACTGAGGGGTCAAATCAAGCCCACCAGGCTCTCAGCCAGGAGCTTAGTCACAACTCTTAACCACTACTTTCACACATTTATGCCTGTGTTTCTTAATTTGATATCTTTTTAAAAATTGCTATTTTTTCCTCTTCTTTTTAAAATAAAAATCACTGCATGCTCTCTTTCAGTTTTTTTGCGCCTGTCCAATTCTCTGTTCCTCCCTCTCCTGCTTGTTGAGTTCACAAGAAAGACTTTTCATTTGGATAAAATAAACTCAATGAGGTAACTGTCAAAATAAATCACTTCCTATATCAAGGAGGAAACAAGTAAATGCCCGGGAGAAAGGGATAGCAATTCCTTTTTTTTTTTTTAACCACACAATCAATCAGTTCCCCTTCACATCTTTTCATTCTTGCCGAACAATGAGTTTGATTAACCCCTCTGGGAAAGCTCATTATCCATTTCCATCACAAAGGTGTTTGTAAG
>VUQR01020614.1:4542-21383 GCA_015108515.1 Hemichromis elongatus
TAGAGCAAGGTAATTACAAAGAGGCACGAGGAGAAAAGTGCAGCAACAGTAAAAGATTGCAAAGTAGTAGGGATAGAAGAATGGCTGTTAACTAGCATGTTATCAGCCTTGATTTACAGAGTTGTGTAGGTTATTCAGCAGCCAGTGTTTTAAGCTTAAATACATACAGTAAAGGACTCACTGCTGGTACATTTCAACACTGCCCTCAACAGGCTGGAAGACAGCATACAACTTAAGAAAGTTGTGTGTATACATACATGCATGCATGCATACATACATATGAAAAAAAAAATATATAAAATATGAGTGGCTCTTAGAGGGTTAATTTTGCATACTGCAGTAATTTTCAGCTCTACAACAGCTCTCTCAAGCACCTTCCAGCTTTCAAGGACAAACTCTTTAAAGTGACAAATATTCATAGTGTTCACTGACCTCAACCCCAACTACAACACACCTCTGGATTCAATTTAAACACCTTGAGTGGAACAGGCGAAAAGTAGTTCACAACACTGCTGACCAAAGGTAAACTGCTGCAATGGAAAAACTGTCCTTGAGCCAAAGTTTTATTTTGTAGACTGAGAAAGTCGGCAGACCCCATTTTAACCATTTAGCTGAAGCTTTAACACAAGACTGAGAGAGTAAGACATTTTGTATATGGATACTGTTCTACTAAAGAACAGTTCATCACCATGTTGTATCACATTCAGTTATCAGTCGTTTAAAGGGTGTTTGTTGTGATTGTGCTTCATACAGAGAAAAATGTGCACAATAGCGTGTCTCACATTACTCTATCTAGTGTTTACTTACCTGTCATGACTTAGCTGAATGAATGCCATCTTGGATTAAAGAAGATGCTGGAAATGTGCAAAGAGTCTTTGCCACTTCCTTGGGGCTGAAATCACAGATATAACTGAAAACCAAGAAACTTGTATTACCAATGGGACGACTTACCTCGCTAGTCTTGCACCATATTAGAAGAAGACTTTCTTCTTCTTCTATTTTTTTTAACCAGAAATAAAAAAATAAAATAAAATCTAAGTGTTAAAAACTTGTTTGGCCTTATATCCCCAATAGATTACTAAAAAGCATGCATGCCATATGGCATAAACCGTTTACACTTTAAAACAATGTTTTACTGCCCCCTAGTGGTTTAGCGTTATAACCGCATTTGACACTCACATCAGCCTGTCAGGATCTACTAGTGAGAATAAGCACAGAAGCTAATATATCTTTGCACTGCCATAATTTCAACAGTGATGACAGTGCTCAAGAAGGAATTGTCTGATCTCTAATTTGCTTGAAATTAGTTGCAAATGAGCTTACCAAGACTGCAATAGATGTCAGAATTACTGCTTTTCAATTATCACCTTCATTACTTTGCCATCAACTGCTCATTCATTATGTATTCTGACAGAGTTGAGCTGCTCAGCCATGTCCATCATCCTGCAGTCAGACTGATACAGAGCGGAGGTTCAACAGCATGGAACAGCCCCCCCAACCCCACCCCCCAGATCTCGGGCCCAGTGATGCTGTCTACACCTACAGTCAGTGTGGAGAGATACTGAAAAGCCCACAGTGCATTTGTAATTTACCGCCTATTTTACGCCATCCTAAATAAACTAAAGAGCCTTTTATGTCCAACTGTGCTGTCCCTGAAACTAATCACTTTAAAATAATTCACCCATGCTTAGAAATCCTTGATGGATTTAGCCCTGTGGGGAATATTTAAAGAGCTACGGTTTGTTTATGTATTGAAATAATTCTTTTATAAAATGTGTTTTTAGACTTTGTGTCTTTTCATTTGTATGGGTCTACTGATTCATTAGACGTTTCCTTTTATGTGAATGACAGGGACGTGTCCAAATGCTCCTCCAAAGCCATACGACAATTTAATTTACATGTTGTAAAAATTTCACAATTAATGTCTAGGTCTTGAATAAAAAAGATGTCAACAGATAGGTGGTTGTGTATTTGATTTAATGGTGCTTTCCTACAGTATAATGTCACGTGTCATGTGCAGCGTGACACCACGTATTATTCCAGAGATTAAAATCTAAACTACATCTCCAGTCAAGCTTAAGTTGTGTGCCTACGGTTTATTAGTGGAGATTTTAACCCCCCCTCCCCCCACAACTACTCTTAATCTTAGAATCCCCAACACAAATATATGAGAGGATGAGTAGGACTAGAAGGTGTTAACTGAGGTTTCATGTACTTGCACTGTACTGTAAGTATTTCTATGATATGTTGCTTTCTGCTTTTACTCCACTATATATTAGATGCAATTATTGCACTTTGAAATTCATACTATTAATTTTAAAACTTAATAGAATTTAAAATATCTGTGATATTGACAAGACACACAGAATAATAATACTGTATCATGTATCCGATCTGGAAAAGCACCTTTCCACATAATGAGTACTTTGGGTATTTTAAATATATTTGGAATTCGTGATTTAATAATCTTTATTTATTAGTATTTGTATCATGTAGGCACCCGTAGATATGCTCTTGGTCCTCTTGAAATGCCCCTGGTGAATGAATGACAGCATTACAAGCTAAAAAAACCCCACAAGGTGTGCCCTTGTGTGTTGTGGGCTCACAAGCACACCCATGAATCTAACTTAGAGATACACATCTAGTTTAAAGAAAGGCAGTCACGCTGAATTTATACGTTTTTGGTTTTGGTTTTTTTCAGATTTAAGATATATATTTTTTAACACTGATGGTCAGTGTGTATTATTCACAGTATCATCTTAGGAAATACAGCCCTGAAGCTTTGATTTCAAGTCTTTAAGATGCACCCAGTAAATATGCCTCCTAAGCACATCAGTTGCACTAGTTAATAGGACATCTAAGTTATAGCATCAACCAAAGTGACACCTCTAATAAAACCTTCATCCTTAAACTGTCTTTAGAGGCAACACTTATTATAACAGGAGTTGTGTGTTTGTGCTTTTGATTGGTTTGTCCATCAGGAGACCTAAAGGAGCCACAGTGGAGGATCATTAATTTGATGTGCTTCTTGCTGCCACAGGACATAACAAATGAGTCATATTTCCAAACAGGTTGTCGAGGGTTCTCTATTTCAAAATGCAATGTTTGCAACACTTCTCCATTTGTGCACCTGACTTTACCAACGTCTAGTCTGGTAACTTTACACACGTTCCAGAACAGTCTCAGCATTTTTCAGTGTGAAGTAGTCTGTTAATCAGTCAAGCAATGTTGTCCTTTTAGTTCCTATGAGAATTCACAGCATATCATTTACTCTCACCACCAACCCAATCCATCCTTTTTTGCATAAATGAGATACATGACTCCGGTATGAAATCACTCTGTGGTCACGGAGCTATGGTTCTGTCTGAACATTCACACTCCAGACTGAAGTATAGCAGTACAGGACTGAATTTAAAAGGTTATCCTGCAACTTTAAATTGGCTTTGGAGAAACCTGGTGGTCAGTGTGACACCAGATAATAGTAGTATTAATAAGGAAGAGGAGAAATATCTCTATTGTTCTTAACAACCTACTGACAGTCTGCACTGCTGCAGATAGGGCTCAGAGAGAACCAAGAGGAAATGCAATATGAGATATTCATCCACATCTGCCAATAATGAAAAAAAAATTAAAAAAAATTATATTATATATAAATTATATTTTCTAACACAAGGACCTTTTGTTTATTTAGGACTACAACTGCCACTAATTTCTATTCATTAAATGCAGCTGCCCTGTCTGCACCTTTAGCAATTAATCTTAATGTTTTTATTAAAAAGTCACTACAGTCAACGAAGAAAGGAAGACTTAAGCTCCCTCCTGACTTCACTTACTCATAATCTGTCAGGATTTTGAAGGGTTTAGTTGTGTTGTTTCAGAGTATGTTAGGCAGATCCCAGGGGTTAAAGAAATTAAAAAGCAAAGCTACAACAGGCCTGAAGGTGGTAGTGTTTTTTTTTTCTTCTTTGCGGTAAGAGAACAGAGGAAATCACCACCCTGGGTGTATGGTGTTTTGTTTTCTTCCTCTGGGCCAGTACAGTTCTTCAGAACCTGGATGCTGTACACGCACTGCCCCTGCTGAATGGATGATCTGGGGCTGTTCGTTCATTATACATGCTCTCTTTAGCTCAGAGAACAAATTCTGTGGGGAACACCTGGATTGGTGTCTCGGAATATCAATACAGACTGCAAATTACTCAACGTTAACTTTGAAAAGTGCCTTCCAGCAAAGTTTGCATCTCTTATGTCCCCTGCAGCCCATAGTACATAAAAGATAGATGTAGCTAGCACGATATCATTGCATTGATTTATGGACTAAAGTTGTAAATCTTTGATGATACAAGACAACCTCTTCATTTTTATGTCCACATGTAAACACAGATACTCATTCATGATGCCAAGAATAACTCATTTTTAGCATAAACAACAAAAGCGGCTCCAACGTTTTACAGAGATTAGTATTTAACTGGCACCTGAAGTATTCCTCAGGTAGATCTCTCTGTGAAAACCAATGATGCAAAAAAAACAACAACAAACAAAACCAAAACAACTTCTAAACTTGAAATATACTTTAACATTTATTTTTAATATTTTAAAGAAAGATACACAAAATTGTGACCAAATCGAGCAGGAAGTAACCCCCATCAGAATTCATACAAAAACACAAGCTCAACATTGGGATACACACAGCTTTGATGTTGTACAATGAGCGTCACAGTTTGTTGACTCTATTTGAGTTTATTAGACTTTCCTATTTGTTGTATAAGTGCCAAAGCCTTGTGGCAACAAGTTCCAGTTTAAAGTCCTTTGGGAGGACACAGTAACCTTTGTGCTTTATAGAATTATTATTTTCTCATTAACTTCAGTGTCAACAATGCTGAAAGCTGTATAATGAGAAGCTTTTAATCAAGTGTGTTGGAGGGATGGTTTGTGTTTGCTCATTCTTGTAGAAGCAGAATTGATTGAAAAGCTGTAAGATGGCATTTAGCTTCACTGGGAATCATCTAAATTGCCAGGAATAAGGTCACACAACAAAAATAGCCTTTACTGATAGGTAAAATCAATTATATTAAGGCAACAGCAACATTGAGACAGACAGGTAGACTGTGTGAGTCAGTGTATAATTGTGGATTTAGCTACAGGTCTTTGGTAAAAAAAAAAAAAATGCACAGTGAAAATAAGTAAAGAAGATAAGAAATGAAAATAATACATTTCAAAAATGGCTGTCGCTTCCTTTGGGTGCTTCAGTGGGCTTCACGTCCTCTGATCTGGAGCTCTGCCGAAACGAACACGCAGAATGTAAATACAGGAATGTTTTTTAAGGGTGAAAATTACCTGAAATGTGCTCAAATAAAACATATCAGCAGGTTTTGAGCTCCTGCTTGGAACAATTTCAAGAGAGACTCACGCTGGAGATAAATTTTGCAGTCCTACTTCTGTTAAAGAAAAGGTCTGAGATCTTCTGAAACATAGATCTGTGAATTCCTACTAAGAGGTAGTGTAAGGTTCACATCACTTATGCCTGGACATTAAATATGACAGCAGCTAGTGACCTTACCTTGACATTAAAATTGGAAGTTTAAACCATATAAAGAATTAAGCTTTGGGACATTGGGACAAACCTTGGAAGTAGCTCGACACAGATAAGATAAGAGCAGTAAGAAAGTAAATGTGAATTTCTGTTCTTTTTAGATGAAGCACTTTTTCTTGAATCTAAACCCAGTTGACTTAAACAGGCTGGGCTATTACTCTACCTTGGACTTGAATAACAGGTTGATGACACCCTTTGAGCGTCTGTCTGCTGTTCGGTCAGAGGTTCCACACACAGACATGCTCTTACTGTCCCTCCTGGCTCTGGAGGACTCCACCTCCTCTGCCCCTCCTGCCACTGACAAGGACAGGCCTACAGAGAAAGAAGGAGAAAAGAAAGAATGTATTGTTTTTGCCCCTTGATTACAATTTTACAGCAGATCTCGCACTGTAACCAGGTGATTTCTTGTGACTAATTGGGCTCCAGCAGCTGTTCTGCTGATGACCTGTGTGCCCTAGCAACACTGGGGGCCTGTGAGTGCTTTGTGAGGTAGTGCAGCTTGTAGTAGTGTATCAACACCACAGTGAGTGCTGTCTCAGCTGATTCGGTGACGGCAGGAGCCCAGTGAAGCATCAGTAATTTGCGGCCTGATTCACTATATTGCAAAGATGTGTAAATACAACAATCAGATATAAACCAGATACAGCATTAGAACTGATTTACTGCCCTATATCAGAATGTGTTGTAGGGCAAGTTGTTACTGTGCATTCTCCAGCATTCCCCGTTTCTATCACACACCATAGTAGGCCAAGGTATTTCTCCTATTGTGACCTTGCTTGTGTTTTTTTTTTTCTTTGAGTCAGCTTTCCAGAGCAGTAAAAATGCAGCACATCCTCTTAGGTCATGATTTTTTGACTTTGTGCACCTTGGTCACAGTACTTCTATCACACCAGGTAGGTTTGTGTGTCACCTGTGATGGCAGGCAGGGATCTCGAGTTGGCATTGGTCAGCACCACATTTACTTCATTTGGCTCAGACAAGTTGGTGTCACTGCGGAACTCCTGTTTCTTGGACAGCTAGAGGGAGACAAAGATCACAGAAAACTCTGACTCCACTCACAGAAACTGAGCGTTTTATTACTTAATCAAATCTTTCCTTGCAAGCTTCCCCTATTTTCTGTCTTTCTACCTTTTTCTCACATTTCCCCACATCGTCATCCATCATCGCTAATTCTCACCCGTTTGCAATCCAGAGTACTGGTCCGTTCTCTTTCCTCTGTGATGAAGATCATGCTGCTCCTTTTCTTCTTTTTCTTACTCTTCCTCATTTTGACCTCTGCATCGCCCACTGTCATCACGCTCCCCTCCTCACCTATACTAACACTGCCACTGGAGCGTGGCAGGGTGGCAGAGCTCCAGGAGACTGGAGACTCAGGAGGAATGTCCCTGGGAGGAGGCAGGAAGGTTTAAAGCTGATTATCATATCTGTGTGACACTTATTCATGAAGACTTCATCTATACAACTTAAAATGAATGTTATTTTGGGGTTCTCATGACCCAGTAGGGCTTCGAAAATGTGCATGTTACCTGTCTGCATGTGTCTTGGTTGGCGTCCCACACTCGGATCCCTGCAGTGAGGAAATCGAGATGACGGACTGACGAAATGATCGCAGCATGGAGCGTGGGCGAGTAGACTTTCTCTCATCCAAGTCCGGCTGGAGAGAGAGAAAGACAAATGTGAACAATATGTAGATTACCCAAAAAAGATATCGTAGAAAGAGTGACATCTTTAAAAGCAAAAAGAACAAGAAAAATGTAAAACTGAGTCTAATCACTCTTAAAATGGTGTCCTCACACTACTCCAGTTTTGTTTATTTCTCCTAAAAGGCAGTGCCAATTACAAGTTAATGACCACATTTGCCCCCGTGAAAGCCATCCAAACCCTGTTCTGGTTGTGGAGAAATTGAAAAGGTACAAATCCCACATCAACACTTTTCTCAGAGCATTTTCTGAGTACTTTGATCTTTAAATTTGCTTGGGTCAGCTAATTTGCAGCTTAATTAGCCCTACACTGCTCTACCACAGCAGCTCTAGGTCCAGCTTTGTAGAAAAAAAATATTCTGGATTACAGAAACATCATATTTTTGTAGAAAAGCAGATTAGGATTTTCCTACATTTTTATTTCAGCTTACCAACTCTCTCACCCCGTACTCCTTCTCCACTTTCTTTTTCAGCTGTTTGAAACACTCCTCCATGCGCTCATGGAAAGGACGCAAGTCCTCTGTCACTCTCTTCCCGTGGAGGGAGATTCCTCCACCTAGTAATGGGATCTGGAAATAAAAATGTCATGGTGTCAGCAGAAAAACACACATACGCACACATATAAAAGTACCAACTACATATATTGTGTACATGTATTTGAGAATGTGTATTAAGTACCTGCCATGCGATGAGGTCCTTGAGGCGAACCAGCTTATCTCTGTCCTCCTGGTGCTGCTGGGTGTACTCTTCAGTAAAGAAGGCCTGATACAGAGGAAATATTATATAACACTCATTTTAAAAACTGATATAAGTTTAGCCAGCTAGGGAAATAGTAACTTACTATCACCTTATATGGGATATTACAATACTGAATGGTGTGTGTGGAGGTACTTAAATGATAGTCAGATAAGCACATTTCATTTAATGTCATTTGGACTGGAGAAATTGACTTTGATTATATTCAGAGAGCCTCAGGAGGCTCGAGTTTCTTCTTAATGGATTTAAGTTCATCATGAGAGACGAGCCTTGCGTGAGAGCACTCTCTTAAGCTCTGATATCTGTTAAAGGACTTACTTTGTTACAGTGAATATTTGTCCTTTTTGCAACCCCTGTTTGGCTGTACATGGTATGTCTTACAATAGATAGCAATAAAAATTTAATATGACACCTTTATGCAGTGGTTCTCAAATGTTTTCTCTCTCAATATGATTTTATGAAAAACAATGTACTGTATATCTGAAAGCACTTAATTGCTACATTTCAAATATTTAAAGACGTAACAAAATTCACAGAGAGCCAAATTTTTTTGCCGCCATCCTGAGCACTGATGTTGCATTGCAGTGAGGTTTTCTAAAAAAAAATAAAAGCAACGAAAAATTTGAATAAATATTTAATAGGAAACATCTGTAGAGATCAAACACTTTTCCGGGTGAAGTCTTTGTTTCAGAGTCATGAAAGAAAAAGAGACTCTAACAAATATGTGGATTGCTTTTGTTATGTTTTGACCACAAATTTCCTTTTGTCTGTCACAAAATATCAAAATGTGGCTTCATGCTCACAGTAAATGTGACTGCGCTTATTACTTGCTCCATTTGTGATGTTTCACAACAGTTGGCAGCTGATGATAACTAATTGTGATTTGAAAATATATACTTAGATTTTGTATTAAACTAATATTAACAATTATGCAGGACTGATTCTATTTTTTTCCTATTTTTTCTCCAAGATTTATTGCAGGTACTAGTTTCTAATTTTAGAAATTTGGGTTTAAGCCAAAGTGCTTTTTTCTCCAAAAGGTCACCACAGCAGATGGATCTGTGTGTCTGGCACATATTTTTATGCTGGATGTCCTTCCTGATGAAACCCTCCAATGTAGCGAGGGTTGGGATCAGGTCTCAGGGCACACTACTTCATGACTTCCTGAGGCTGGGCTTGCATCTCCTACTGGTCTGGAACCAGGATCTTCTGTGTGTAAGGTGAAGGTGTTAACCACTACACACAATTTGTAGATGCATTTTTTTGTTTTTGCCAGCTGGTGGGCCTCTGCTCCTCTTACTTTGTGGAAACTCACTAATAAACACATTTTAAGCTCAGTCATGTTACTGGTTTTTTGAAAATTAACCTAATTAGTTGCAAAATGATCCTCCATCTGCTTCTGGGTTTGTTTCTGTTTACTCTTCCAGCCTTGTGTCGCTACCGCTCCAACATTTTTGATATGTGTTATTGCAATTAAGTTCAAAATGTGCTCATTTTTAATATTTAAAATTTAAATAATAAAAGGTCTTAGTTCTGGTTTTCAGAATCACAGCATTCTGTTTTGTTTTTAAATTTTATACAGCATCCCAAGATTTTTGGAACTGGGTTTGTAATATTAGGGATGATTCTTTGAAAGTCTACCTTTTCATATTTTGCAAAGCCACCCATGACAGCTGGGTCAACAATGCCATTGAGCAGCATGGAGAGAGGGTTGATGGGAAGGCTCCAGTCAGACTGGTATTGGTTAATCATCGTCAAAATCTTCTCATTTGTTGATTCCATGGTCTCTATGGCATTCTCCAAAGGAGACAAGGTAGTCTGGAAAGGGAGGCAGACACACAGAAAGGGCATAAGAAAAAAGAATGAAGGTGGATGGATGGAGAGTTTTCAGACTGAATGTGGGAGACGTATAATAAAACTTTTAAAATTTAAACAAAAAAACCCCAAAAAACTAATCAGTGGTGCTGAAGTGGGGAACGCATTGCACTGGAGATAATAACTTACAGCAAACATACAAGTCAAACATGGAAAACAAACATGGCCCTTACATGCTTCATGTCAGTTGCCTCAAACCAGCGCAGGATCCCAGGCAGCTTATAGACAGTGGTAAAGGTTGTGCGCTCAATCCACATGGACTAAAGCAAAAAAAAAAAAGTATAAAAACAGAGAAGCTATCAGATGAATCTGTACCACTTGTGAATACTCTACTCTACTCTACTAATACATTGAAGCCTGAAATCCTAACAGACGTTTGGTGCACAATCTCATTTATTCTAATCTAATCATACACCACAGTAATACCTGAATCTGATGCTGCATCTCAAGAGCTCGTCTGAAACCTTTAAACACAAGTCTCAGCATATGAAAAATCCTGCCTTTGAATAAAATCCTATTATTTTATATATTAGAAACTCACAGTTTCGGACTGATAACAGTTTTAGCACAAAAGCCCCTGAAATGCTTTCATGGGCCCTGTGGTCACACATTTCATTTTAAAGACATAACTCACAGCAAACTCATTGTTTGGGTCCACGGGTCCTTTCCTCACAGGTCTGGAATAGTGAAAGCGCTGCACGTAGTTAGACTTGTAGAAGCTGAAGAAGAAAGAAATGACTCAAACAAAGACAAAAGACAAAATCATGCAAAAAGAGGCACAATGTACATTAGGTGTACATATTTAAAGCCTCCAGTTCGTTTTTAAGTACTAGCTTGAATGGCACTAACTTGATGATCTGGTCAGGAACGGGCTTGTTCTTCAGGCGGGGAGGAATTTCGAGGACTGGCTGGACTGTGAAACACTGGATATCTGGTTCAGACTGCTCAGTAATAAACATGAGGAATAGATTCTCAGTATCTCTGTGAGTTTACAAACTGATAGTGGAGGGATGTGTTCATACAGAAGTGCATCAAAAGGAACAGGACAAGTAAACTAAAATTAAATTTTAGTTTGATACACAGAGATCTGATGGCTGGTTAAGATTTACTGTGGTTCTGGGTAAAAAGGTCCCCTGATATTCAGTACTTTCAAATGTGCTCAGTGACCCAAATACTTAATAATCCCTTAGGTGCTGCATGTGAATATTTTATGACTTCAATGCCAGTGTGCTGGTGAAGGCTGTAGACCATGCAGAATATTAAGATTTCTTCGTTCAATATGCATCTACATATGACTGTAAATGAATGAGTGTGTTATGCTGCTTGAAGGATACACTGAAGTGGTGAGTTCTTGATATCGTCCCCTGGCATGGTCGTGGTGTTGAGACGCACAGCGCTGGGGAACTGGCTCATCAGCTGGTTCTGGAAGTCCTCTCTGCGCTCATACTCCTTACCACGGTGGATAAACACCTTGTTCTGAAGCCGGGGGAAATTAACTGTGTTAATACTGATAATAAAGATTAAGACCCAGCTTATCTTCACAGGAAGGTTCTTTGGCTATTTAAACTCCCTTAAATAGGGCAGAGTCCACCTAGAAATGGCAAACACTGAAATTCTCTCAAAGACTCAAAAGTTGTACCTGAGAACCTTTGACTGCCCTCTTATAAGCTGAGTACTGACTTTGTCGTACTTTTTATCACAGCAGATTAACACACATAATAAGGCAGGAGCAATAAACATTGCAAAATTGTATTTCTGCAGCCTGCTGAAATCAACAAATCCAAAATGTTTCCAGAGGGTATTGTATGTCCCACTCTGCTAGATAGATACCTGCTGGTGGGTAAACAACTCAGTTGTAAACAACTAAGCTTCACTACTAATAAAGTTTCTTTTTTTAATGGAAGACAGTCAGGATTTTGTAAATGGTGTGAATTCCTTAATGTCTCCTTTACGAGTGTTTCCGCTAATAATTTAAAGTATTCTCTAACTGAACTGTGACACACAGTAAATACAAACCCTGAGGAATGGAGGGTAGCCCTGTCCATAGTAGCCCACTGCAAAGTAGTCTGGCTTAGGCCTCAAGATCTTCATAATATTTTCATAGAACTTGGCTTGTTTTTCCTGTAGAAACACAAAAGGAAACAGAGGATGTGTCCAAGGGAGGCTTTCAGATGTGCACTGCGGGCAGTTTAATCAGCTCATGCCAATGACAAAGCTACCCTCAGCAGAATGCCGGGCCTGTGAGGGTGATAGATGTAGGGAAAAAAGCACCCCCCATCCAAGGGCAATGTCTATCATTTATATAACCACATAAATTCAGCATTAGCTGAGAGAGCTTCTGCTGCAGTCATATAAAGAGAGGGAGATATTTTTCCATTGTTGGGAAATGTGTGATTCTCTTTGGGGAGTAGAAGGAGTGAGTTGAGCGAAGGGGAGACAGAGGAGAAGGTGGTGCTAAAATAAAAGTTAGTATATGGGAGAATCACTTCTTCTGCAGTGCAGAGGCAAGAGATGAAAGAAGCAGAAGTGTGATTGAGATGACAAAGTGAGGGACAGGAGGAATTTGAAGTAGCTGAAGACTGCCAATGAAGAGTCATAATTTGGGGGTCATATGGTATTTATGACAAGTCATAAGCTCAAAAAAGCTTGATTTAAAGGAGTATTTGACATGCTGAGTAAGCATTAAACATAGTTTTTAATGTTTGAGGGTGCGGATGACGTAACAATATGTTCATAGGTTAGGAACTTATTACTATCTGCAATTTAGAATATATATATGGATACTGGACGGTCTACAAAGATTTAATTTCAATTTATTTTTAAACTGTAATGTAACATGCCAAGAACCAAAGTAAATTACTGGATGGCATTTCATATTTATTATATTATAGGATGGCACTCGCTTAATCAAAGACTTAATAAATAGCCTGCATTCCCCTTCTTTTTTTAAAACATCCCATTAAACCAAAAAACATCTAAAATATCTATAAAAGGGAATTGGTTAAAAAACATGCAGTCATGAATGCTGCACAAAAGACATGAACCCCTGTGATTGTAATGCATTACCAGTCTCTTGCTGAGCAGCTCGTAGTCAAAGATCTCATTTTCGTACTGTTCTGCAAGTTCCTTACACAGAGTGATGGCCTCTTCCCACATCTAAGCACACAAAGGAAAGAAACAGAAGTGTCCTTCATTACACCATCTGCTAATAAATCGGGCACAGCTGTCGTGGTGGGAATTCATATCATGAAAATGTCTGTGTCCAAGTCTCTGTGGAGTGGAAGGAAGTCTCTATCTCAGCTTCAGAGAACACAAGACACTCTGGGAGAATACAGAATGAATGTGACACCACCATACAGCACAGTGATCATGTGTGGTTGAAGGATACTGTTTTGATATCTTTGATATCCTCGAGTAAAGCAAATAAGAAAAAGAAGATAAAAAGGAACAACAACACACAGATTTTCATTAATGCAATGGAGCGCTAATTAGCACTCAATTAATCACTCAATAATGGCATAGCTAAGGAAATTCTGACATCGTCAGAAACAATGCCGACCTTGCCCTTGTCAAAGTAGTCAATGATTGTGTCGTAGAGAGTTTCTTTGAGCTGTCGCTGAGTTTGGGAGCCGTGGAACTCAAACTGACTGCACATGTCATCTGACCACTGCAACAGAGACAGAGAGAGGAATACAAAAGACAAAGATAAAAACAAAATGAGATATTTCCGAAGGGAGGACCATCTTGATATTGCTGAAACAAAAGAAAAACTTTGCCTTCAGGACTACTCTAATTTCTGCTGTGCCATTTATCACGGAAGAACAAAGAGAGAACAAGTACTTAAAGCTTACAGTTTCATTGTTGCAATAAATCAATATTAGTCGGAGCATGTGCAAAAACAGCAGCACAGTGCCCATTTATTATATAAATGAGACAACTGTTTATCTTCTATTACATAAATTACACAGAATTAAATTTAGAAAAAAAACCCAGTACATAATGATTTTTAAAACTGTCTAATCTGCTTAGGATAGCAAAGATTACAGCATGCTGTGTGTTCCAGACTGTTGTTTCCAGTAGTGTGACTGGAATGACAGGACTGACCCCGCAGATAAATGGAGATTATAAAAAATGTTAAATGGAGTTCAACTGCTTTGATGTAATGAGACACACAGAGGAGATGACGAGCAGGAGATGCTCAAATTCATGTGTCTCATAAAAGAGTTGGCACGACACAAGAGGTCAAACTGACTCAGACTCATACGTGTGCGCACACAGACACACACTGGGCAAGTGCGCGGCATCAATCACCATAGCGATCTAGATGCAGTGGACGACACAGTGCCATAAACTAAACTCGGCGCTTCATCATTTGGAGGCCAGCGACATAGCAACCATTTATCAGCTAATGCAAAACTGTCTCATTTGTGGCAAGTGATTAGAACAAGACACTGGGGGCCAGAATTAAACAACGATATGTGTCTTCTTATGCGTGCGTGTGACTGTTTGCCCCACCTTGAGCAGACGAGAGTGGAGCAGCAGTGTGTACGCCGCCTCGGTGTAGTTTTCACACTCCAGGTGAAGGTCCCTTAACTTGTAAAGGTACCTATGCACACACAAGTCCAAAAAAAAAGGAGGCACACTCTTTAAACAACATAATTAAACATTATTCCACTAGATGCCACTGTTGGGCAACCTGAAGACCTGCAAAGGATACATTAGCATTAGCCCCTCTTTCTCTCACTCTCTCACCCACAAACACATTGATAGATACCCTGAAATATGTGCTAAGCCTAGAAAAAGGTCATTTAACACACACACACACACACACACGAAAGCACAATTTAGCATATGTCTTATAATGGTCTGACAGATGCTTGTAGGCCTATAATGTTTTATAGGCCTGACACGGAGAAAAATGGGATTACTTCTTGTTACCGGGAGGACCGAATTTTACTGCTACTGCTTTTAGTTTTGATCTGTTTTGTTGTATCTATATCCTGCATCTGTCAAGAGAAAATTTCTCCACATGACCAGAGGCTGGACTTTGTTGCTAAAGCAATGATGACAAAGCAGGAAAAGAAATGTTTTCTGGATGCTTTTAAATGAACAGTCCCATATTTGCTTGCAAAGTAAGGTGTTAGCTCGCAGGACAACTGCTTATTTTGTCTGCCTAAATGTTGACAGTCTCACTTTCCTTGTTTTTTATTCTTTTTTTTTGTGTCACACCTGCTATTTCCTTCCTTGCACTTTCAGATATAACAATTTTCTGGTTGGAAATTAATCTGGCTGTAAGTTGTTTGTGACAGTCTAGTCACTGGATGTCAAATCAAACAGAAAAGGGAACAAAAACAAAGAAATGTTTCGGTCCCAAGTAATTCGTAACTTATATTAATTACTTAGTCTGTTGGACTATTACTTTAGAGACGTCTGTTCTTCTCATTTGTTCTCTGACATCCTGTTTTTCACTTCCTCTTGCTTCACTTTACCCACATGTTTCAAAACTGAAAGGGTTTTGATGAGCCAAATTTAGCAAGAGACATCTTTTTTTATTCTTCTATACTCTGTGTTGTCTGATACAAATAAGTAAGTTTTATCTTGTTGATTGCACCTAGAATAGAACAATAAAAGAAGCATCATATTTCCATAATACAGGTTATGGAAGGTTGTGAGTATATAGTAGGATCTTCATGCTGTAAAAAAAACCCTACCATTTAAAATATCAATAGGGCATCAATGAGTAGAACATTTCTATCCTATTACAATGGGAATGGACACAATGCTCACAGCTCCTAAATGGTAGAATTGTGTAGCTGTCTCACATTCTTATGGGACAGATACACAAAGATAAAGTAATTACGAAAAGCTACATGCTTCAGTGACTAGTATGTAGCACATATGGGTAATACTACTATGTGTATGTATAGCAGACTGAAACTTGGCAAAGGGAGCAGATGCAGTTTTCAAGTTATTGCATTTAAAGAAAAATACATTACTCATATGCACCAGGGATGCAAACCAAAACAGCCAGGTGAGCCCAGTGCAGTTTGTTTTCATATTTTCTTTTATAGGGTTCTGAAATGATGACAGAGTTTAAATCTGAAGCTTGATCATGTACTTTATCATTGTGGTTGATTTGGGTTGTACACAACAGCACAAAGGGAATTTTAATTAGTTTGGGGTGTCATTATCCATTGTTATGTAAGCGCACCATTACATTGTGACTAATTATATAACACAGACATAAAATGCCTGTTTGCATTAAGATATATTTGTTGGCTGACACCGATAAACCCGCCAGCTAAATTTTACTGTATTATCCACAGAGCTGAGAAGGCAGTTGATCAACCAATGACTTTCACTCACATTCACACATACAGATAACTAATTTGTCTAAAAGCCATACTCAGATGTGCACTGCGGGACCTGACGAGATCTGTACTTCCTCTCCTCCTCTCTTTCCTGTCTGTCCCGCTCATTCTCTCTCTCTCTCTCTCTTACAAATGGTTCTGTATCTCTCCCTGTCTCTCCACCTCTCCCTCCCTCACACTCATCATGTCTCTCTCCCTCCAGTCAGGCCGAGCTGATCCTGTGGATTTTGACATTAATTCAGTGGAACTCATATAATCCCTTGTCAGATTATAGACACACACGCGCACACACACATGTTGTGTTTCCATATCTTGTGGGGACATCTCATTGACGTAATGCTTCCCCTAGCCCCTTCCCCTAACCCTAACCATCAAAAATGAATGCCTAACCCTGACCTTTACCCTTAACCTAACCATAACCTAATTGTAACCCTGACACTAAAACCACATTTTGAGTCTCAAAAATGCCTTCAACCTCGTGGGGACCGGGATTTTGGTCCCCACAAGGGCTATCTGTCCCCACGAGAATAGTAAACTTCCAATTTTTGG
>VUQR01020619.1:0-12106 GCA_015108515.1 Hemichromis elongatus
TTTTGATTTCAACAAACCAACAGAAAGGGGGAGAATGCAAAAAAAAATGAAATGAAAAGATGTAAAGCATCCTCCAGGAAGTAAGCCCAACATGGAAGACGCCTCCTTGAACCGAACAGGTCCCGAATGCATCGCAACGTAGTGGTTTCCTTATTCATGTGCCATCGTCGAGGGGTTGCCGTCCCTTCCGATTGAGAGGCGGTGCATTAACGGTTTGAGGCTCTGTGGAGACGCCCGGGAACAGCTAGTGTGAAGATTCGCATCACAAATCCACAAGTCCACATTCTCCGTTCCTTTTTCCCTTCTGAATCCCCTCCTTCCCCACGCCGGGAAGGTACAAAGTGGCAGCGATACAAACACAGGTCAGTTCACACAGATACACCATCACACACATCATCAGCATCATCACACACAAACACACAAGCTGGATTGAAATCTGATGTTACAAAAAATATTGAAAAAACAAGAAATAATGGAAAGAAAAAAAGCTAAGCAAACAGACATGAAATTGGCATGTGGACCTTTGACACGTGCATGTGCTGTCCTTGACGAGGGTCAAAGTTCATGTAGTGGGAAGGGGGTTCTTTCTTTTTTTCTTTTTTTTGTCACTTAGGATCTAAAAGTGAGGGCGCACCCATCTCCAACCTCACTGAAAAGCTCTTCTACAAGGCTTTGACTTCACCCCATGCCCATGAGTGTGTTTTGACTTTTAGTGTTTTGCTGATCCCTCCTTCCCTCTTATGAACGGGGTCAAACAAAAGAAGAAATGTTTTCCTGTGCTGAAACCTGCAGGAAGACTGAAATCCTCACAGTCAGCATGTGTGTGTTAGAGTCCGCCAGTCAGTCCGTATCAGATCGTTTCACATTTGAGTTGCAGTCGCGGGGATTCAACTTCCCTTTTCTCTTATCTCGAAGCGGGGACGAGGAGCGCGGTGCTTAATAGGGACTTCTGGCTCCCAATGTGCTATTCCGTCGGGGTTAAAGGTAGGAGTGTGTCCCAGGATCCCGAGAGTCTATGTCTGACCCTGCGGAACGATTAGTGTTGTCACCGTGTGCCAAATCAAAGCGGTTCATTGGCCGTTTTCATCTTCTGTATCATGAAGGGGGCATTCAGATGCAAAAATTAGTTCCAAAAGGTGACGCGCGATTGTAATTCTCTAATCCAGGATTTACCTCACAGGATGAGCAGGTCTCACAGATTAGGTTTGATCCAACAAATGGTCGATGCGCCTCGAAAGCCCCCAAAGCTCATTCAGCTTCAAGTCGATAACAAACAGCAGCGGATGAATCCCCCGAACATCACCGACCAGGTTGTTTTATTTTCCATTTTTATCAGCCCGCCAGCTATTTGTAGAGCAGAGGATGACCTGCAATTGTCGGCCATAAGCGGCTGGCAGTGCAGGCAAACAATCACCCTCCGCTTCACTTCCCAGCATGCTCCTCTGGCTCTTATATGAGCGGGTCAGGGGGCAGGGTGTGCTGGATCTGCTGAGGCTGCAGGGGTGGCGGCAGCTGCAGCGGCAGCAGGGCCTCCACCATGTTGTGGCAGTGCGGGGGCGGTGTCCCTTCGCTACTGGAGCTCTCGGCCACCTCGCCGCCGTGGAAGAAGTAATCGCTCTGTACAATGAAGGACTCGATGACGGCCTGGTTCAGCTTGGTGGTCGACAGCGTGTCCTTGTTCTCAAAGTCGGGCCGCATAAGTGTGGGCCAGAAGCAGATAGACAGATTGTCGGCTGTCATCAGGGTTGTTTTGCTATGCTGGCTCACCCTGCAGGGAAATAAAAAGGTTTCACAGAAAGGTTCACAGTTACATCAACACTGGAAACAACAGCTCCAGAAAACAGGTGGTCTAAGGTGACAGCATGCAAAGAAATGAATAATAACTTGATTTGTGTAACTGTTAAAAACATATGAAAGCAGATAAAAGTTTGCCAGGTAAGTTATTAAAGTGGACTCTGACTTTCATTTCAGGCTCCACATTTGTATTCATGGACTCTTCATGGAGTCTTAGCATGACTCACAGTTCAAAACAATTTAAGCCACCTTGCTTCTGGCTGACTGCTCCTTATAAACAGAAGGTTTAAACAATAAGTGGGTGGAGTTTGTTTGAAACAGCATTATCGCTTGTCTTAAAGTTGTCCTACTGTGCTTAGTCATTGTACCTGTGTGCAAAATTACCAGGAGCACTGGGATGTCAGCGCTCCACGATGATAACACATATCTGCCTTTATTCTCTATAAAGTGGAAACAATGTGGGACTCTTACATCACATTTAAATGTATTCAGTTACTTAGTGAGGAGCTATTGCAATATTCAGTAAATTTAGGCAGCAGACGTGCTCCCGAGCTGACAGGAGCACCGAATGGCACGGGAGCAGAGAAATGCACAGCTGTGAACAGGGTCAAATGCAAAAACCCTTTGCTGAGGGACCGTTTTTGTCAGTGGAGTTTGGTGCTTATTAAGAGAAAGACTTCCTTCTTAGTGTGTTTTTAAACTTTGACAGCTGTTCCATCAAGCTGACGTGTTCCTCTAAACTTTAAGATATTATTTGCTGTGTAGCGAATGGTGTTGGAGACGTGCAGAAAAGCCACATTCTGTGACAGAGTGACGATATCAATCAGCACGAGGAAAATCTGATGCATTCCTAGTTTAATGTCTTATTTGCAGCTTTTGTTTCATGTTGTGTGAATTTGGTGGACTTATTGGTATCCTTTGGTATACATACTTAGCTTGTTCTTTATTTTCTCTTTTTAAATTTTCAACCATCTGTGTCGCAGAAACTGTTAATTAATCACAACTTGTGTCCTCCGTGACTTAATATTTTGGATTTGCATGTCATTGTCCAGCTTCAGAGTGACTTCATTTCAGCACTTGGTAGAAAAGCCGTCTCTCTTAAAGCTTCTCTGCAGTCTGCGTGTGTTCACCATCACCCTGTGTTGCAGCTACAGGCTGTAATAGTCTCTCATCTCATGTCTCACTTAATGTTAGGTCACCTTGTCCACCTCTCATATTAGTCATTGGTGTTGTTTAGAATTTCATTTCATGTCAGACATTTTCCCCTCTTTATTTATATCAAATGTTTTCAGGTCCTCTCATATGACTCTGGCCCTGTGAAACTTGTGTTTTATCCTTTTCTGCTGTTTTTTTGCCTACAAACACCAAACCATAAAAAAGTTCTAAAAAATACAACAATAGACTCGCATGCTGACCAACGAACCTCAAAGCTCTGAGAGAAATGCTGCTGCTGTGTCTACATTAATAGGGCATCTCTGACCGTGTCCTGTCAGTCATGATTCATATTTGGCACAAAATCAAAGCTTTAACGCTGCTTGCTGTTTCAGAGTGATTTATACACATTCCACATCTGCAAACTATGCAGACATTTGCTAAGAAATAATTAGCATTCAATTGCTGCAGCAGTTATAAACGCATCTCTAACAAAGTACAGCAAAGGAAGTCAAAATTATATCTGCAAGCAACTCTTTTCAAGTTTAAGCGATGCGTTCACTGTCACCACAGGTATACAGGCGTTTTGGCATTTTGAAAGCTTGCAAGCATTTCACTCAAAAAAAACCCTAAAAACCCAGTAGACACATAAGACTGAATGTACTGTGTGTGTGTGTCTATTTTGCCTTTCAGTTTTACCTGTTGAGGTGTGTGATGATGTATTTGAAGACCTGATAGTTGACGGGAGGAAACTTTTTCACAATCTCCCGCAGTGCCTGCAGACGCTCCATGTAGTCCATGATTTCTAACACACACACACGGAGGGGAAAAAAAAGAAAGAGCGTTTTACATTTTACACACAGTCTCTCTTGGGAAAGGAAATTATACTCCCTGGAAAACAAAAGGCTGAAATGCTGCCAAAAGCAGCTCCCACACTGGTGCACAAACAATACACACACAACCACACACATAACAACGCTAAACCTTGTGGGTAAAAATAAAACTAGCCGTCCCTGTATAAGGTCTCACTGTGCACTGGTTAAGATAAAACAGGTCAGCTTTTGCAGATTAGAAAAACAAACATTTCTTCTCAACTGTTAAGATTTCAGAGGAGGAAAAACAGCATCTGACTAAAGACCCAGTAATCATAACTGAGGCACAGAGCTGAGAATAAAGACAAAACTGTGACACTGGGCAGCTTCAGTGTCACCTGCTTGGACTATTATTTGTTGCAAGACATTATGTCTCATTGCCCAGACAGGTTTGATGACTAACCATAGCTGTCACAGAAGCTTATTATCCGATGCAACAGGGAACACACTGTTGTTTATTACATCCATATCAAACACAGCCTCCTTTTTGAAACAATTTCCTAAACGTTCCGCAGTATCAATCAATTCTTCTTCTTTTAACTTTTTTTTCTTTTTGTCTTTCTGACTTCAGCAAAGTTGAAAAGATCAGCCACGGTGGACTGATTACCTAAATGAGTATCTCTGGATTCATTTGGAATTAGGAAATCAAAAATCAGCAATTTAGCTGATGACAGATAAGGTCGCACCACAGAGCTGTCAAACTGATTTGTCTGCAAAGACATGTCATTAACAATCGCAAATCAATGAAACAGAGACTAATTATTATTGCTATTACGGTATATAACCAAGTACAAGAGAGACCAATCAGTTGAGCACGTATGACAGTCAGTTTATGACAGACTGATGAGACTGCATAGCTGGGCTACATGAAGCCTGAGGGGTTTATGCCTCATCGTCAGGTTTCATTCAGGTAAAGTGAAGGCAAGAAGCTTTCTTTTTTCTGACAATATGTGAAACAAAAGCGTGTATTATTCTAAACTGCAAATAAAAAGACTTGTGAAAAAATGTGTCATTGGGATGATGGTGAAAAATGTGTCATTGGGATGATGGTGATTTTCCTCCGGCTCTAAAACTCTTTGATAGGATGCCACGAGGTCTTCTATGCAGGAAGAACCTGGTTACAAATGAACTTCCCTTTTACACAGCAGGAGGAAATGTTGATAAATTGTTAGTTCCATATTAACATCTATGGGTAGGCAGGAGACAAAGGAAGAGGGAAAGGGATGACGTATAGCACAGGTACTCATCTGGAACCCACACCTACACAGAGCATTTGTATGTTTATTAGGCTTCAGGGCGCCCTGCTGAAGAAAGAAAACATGTGTTTGTTCGCTACATGATGCGTATCTTTGGATTCTTGACTGCAGCTCCAATAAAAGGGAACAGTCTGGGAAAGTGTGACTTTACAAACAAAAAAAGTCCTTAAAATTAGCCTCAGACGCTTATCTGGTTTAATTAACTCTTAAATTTGATCGGGGAAAAAAACAAAAAGCAAAACAATGATGAGTAACAAGAACAATCCTTCTATATTCCTGGAAGGTAATTTGTCTGTTAAATTCTTCAGTATTCCACAGCCTCTCCGGGGAATGCATCGCTTTCCTGCCGGCAAATGCTCAATGGAGCTGAAACGCTCCACTTACTTATTAAATATTTAAAGAGCAGATGTGAAATAAGAGCTTCTACCTTTGGATTGTCATAACAAGGCTGCTTTAACAAAACCCTTGCCTTTGAAATATTCTCCAGGATATTCCAGACATTCCAGGACCAGCAGGATGCCATTTATATTTGTAGACACAAACGTAAAGGCCAACATGTACCAACGCACAGATTTATTCAGCCTGCACGCCATCAATCATCCTAACGAGGAGCCAACGGGAGCCTTTGACCCTCTAATGGCTGGAAGAGGTTAAAGGTCGGTAAATGAATGCAGTCACAGCTCGACAGAGTATACCACGGGACCGATATAACGACCGACTCCAGCTTTTATTAAATATATATCAGCCTGACAGCATCTCACAATGTATTTGGTTCAATAAGGCGATAAAGCTCAGTGTGCACATGTGCTTAGGTGAAGCTTTGATGATCCCCATCGGGAAAAGACCCTGCTGCTACAGGAAGCTGCTGTCGTTGTTATTGTTGTTACAGAAAGAAAATAAATAAAAGGATTATTAAAAATGCTGAAGAGAAAAGCCAGAAAGCCAAAATCAACTTTAGAACTGACCAGGAAAAAAAACAAACATGGTTTGTTTCACTGAAGGGAGCGCACTGAGGTCCGGTATAGTAAGATAAATGAAGCTTATTTTGAACAGCAAGTACAGTCCAAGAAAACATATAAAAAAAATAAAAGCTACATATAGTAGCTGGGAATGAGCATAAGAGCTCCCCTTAAAAATCATCCATTACATGAGAAAATCGTGCAGCAGTTTGAAGCTGATCCAGGCAAAAAAAGCTGCAAAGGCTAAGTGCTTATTTACAATTATTTGTGTGGCATTGTTTATGTTCAGTCTTTTTTTCCTTCTCTGATTACAACGTTTGGAGCATTTCCACGTGTCTTGATTCGCTCGGTTATCACACCTATTCACATGACCTGAAACCAGCAACAACAGAAGCCTGATTCAGGCTCCAGGACAAGTACACTGGTGTCAAACCTGCTCAACGAGTTAGTATATTTCCATCAGGAGGGGAACTATCATGTTTAACCGCTTCAAGCTTAAAGAAACAGACAGGAAGGAGGCCCCTCGAATTAGACTGCAGTCACGTAAGAAGCAAAATGACAGAAAGAGAAAGTAAGAGAAGAAGAGTTCATTTAAACGATTAATTGAACAATTATCAGTTATTTTCCTGGTCATCAATTTGTTTATAAAATCCTGTTTCCAATGAAAGCTGGTAACCAGATGCTCCTGCTCTATACGACTCATTTAGTAGAGAAGAAAAACCAGCACCACCCTCCATCTTTCTTCCTCTGTCAGTCTATGAGACTTTTTACAGTTCTTCTTGTGTCTAATTTTGGCTTGTTAATCTGCTGGCGTCAGCCTGATGGTTTCAGCACTCATTTTCAGTATTATAGACACACAAGTGACACACACGCACACACACAGGATGTCTGACAGCATCCTGAAAAAGCCTCTTAAGAGTGAATGAAATGACTTCAAAGCTCTAAGCATGTGGAAACACAACTAAACTTCTGCAGCATTAAGGCCGGCTGCCACAGCAGACAAGAGGTTAAAAGTAGAGCCTGACTGATTGGACTGAGGACTGTTAAGACCGATACTGATACTTGGCAATTTAATTTTGCTGGTTTCTGGTGGGAAAACTATGTAACACTTATTGCATGGTTGAAGGGTGTTTCTCCAGAACTAACTAGCAACTGCTCGAGTTGCCGTCCACTGAAAATAACCCTCCATTCACTGTTTTGACTTTTACGACCACAGTTTCATGTCCTTAACACTTTTGTTTGAAGCTAAACATGAATTCAGATGTCGCTGTTTAACATAATTACATAATTTAAAGTGTTCAACCATGCCTTTAACTTAAAAGTTGCGACAAAACTGAAGTTTTTGATGTGTTTGTTTGCGTGTTTTTGCTGTTGGTTTTTGTTTTTGCATACAAAATTAACAGTTCGTGACTCGGGCGTGTGTTAATTCTTACTTGCGGCCTCCACCAGCTCTGGGTGCAGGCTGTAGGGGATCAGCGGATCGGGCAGGTCAGCAAAGAAAGCCTTCAGCGCTCCAGCAGCGGCATTCACCGCCACATCCATCGCCACAAAGTCAATACTGTGATCTACACGGAGAGGGAGGGAGAGAGAGAAAAGAGGCTCAGCAGCAGATTCGCAAGGTCACTCTGTTTCTGAAGCTTGTTCTGTAGCATTCGTTTCATCCTCTGCATCACAAACAGGAAAACAGCAAAACAACTCCACCCACACGCAGCTTCTGGTTAATACATTCAAACTCACTGTTCTCTGAAGTCCCCCTTAGGACCTCACAAACAGTTAAAGCCCTCTCTTTAAATCATTTGTCACTGTGCTCAGCACATTTGTTCTTTTCCTTGCTGTTGTGGCATCAAAATACATTTTTCTGCACGGAAAACTTTACCATCACAATTCTCCAGCCCTGTTCTTAGAAAGTATAAATGAGATACTTTTCTACACAATAAAGGGAAACAGCAAAGCACACCCTTATACAACGCAATGTCATTCAAATATATTCACATGTGACATAACTTGTTGTTTTTCTGAAAGGGAACTGTTTATGATTACTAACAAAAACAACAAGAGTATTTGGCATCACTGGAGTAAAAATCCATTACAACCTATTAGAATATTGTAATTTAAAAAGTGGTAGAGGGACTGTTTGATAGCTTCATCGCCAACTGATTGCTGAGGTAAGATTATGGTTAGATAACCTGTATTTACCACCCTGTCATATGTCAGTCAATGTTATTGCTTTTTTTTTTTTTAGTGAAATTGGTTGTTGATTCAATCGCCTGAGATAAGCTGACCTTGGTACCCATCTGCCAGACGTTGTTAACGGATACTTCACCTGTCATCATTGTAAGCTGCTCGAGCTCACTCCCAGTCTCTGGTCACCGCAACATTTCCAGTGTACGTATATGAACCTACAAAGATGCATCCGTGTTTCTTGCTTTAACAAAAGACTATTTGTGCAATAACATTTTAGTAAGCCACTTCCACCAATAAATACAAATTATTATTATTATGTAGCACACTTCTGCTCTGCAATGCATGAAAATAAATATGTTACGCATTATGTGGCAAATGGGTGGAAGACAAAGAGAGGCATTTAGAAAGCTGCGATTCAGGTTTTGCTGTCTGTTAAAGAATGCTAAAAAACGAGATGAGCTAGCAGCTTTTTATTAATTAACCAACAGTATCCTTCCTCCGAACACTCAGCTTTTGAGCTCAGTGCTTAGCAATGACACAAACTCGATACGACCGGCTTTTCTGGACTAGATGAGCATAGTTTGAAATGGAGAGAGGTGATCTGGATATCTATGGCTACATATTCAATGGGTAGGGTGAACAGATGGCAAAATTATATCCCAGAGACACTTGCAGCCCCACAGATGTATAAACTGTCTCTGAAACTAAGCCTGTTATATGCATGTTAAGCCTGAGCGTAGAGCAGATTTGTGGATCCGGGACCAATAACCTGCACTCGTGTCCTCACATACGAGTCCAACGGGATTTTGCTGGGTCAATGTTTCCGTTTGAAAGGATATTAAAGAGCCTGACAGTTGTGGTGATGTATCAGCGAGGCCCACAGCTCAGTTTTTGTGTCTGAGCAGGAGAACAGAGCTCCTCTCTGATCACAGGCAACAGAGGTTATCATGATTGTGTCTGGAGGCACACAGGGTTGAGTGTTACTCTGATGGAGCAGCGGGGCTGGAGCAGAATACACGGCCGGTTTGTGAAAGCTTTTTCTTGCTCTGTTTTTTCTGATGATAAGGAAGAGATGCTTCTACTCCATCACTTTTTAATTTCTGTTTCATTCACAAATCAGAGGAGGAAAAAAAGTGGGTTGGGTCCACACACCGGTGTCAGCTTTCTCATTAAGCCAGAGTAAAAATACTCTGTAATGACAGTTCAAAGGAGATACGTGGAGAAAGAAAAATGCATATCACTCGCTGTTATGACACACGGTAACAGCCAAATGACGTTGGGAAGGAGGAGAAACAGTGAGAAAGAGGACAGAGCCCTAAGGTAACGCGACAGCTGTCACAGTGAATCTGAAAGCATGCTGACAAACACGCTGAGCTAGAAACACTCAAAGGAAATGGAGAGCATTGAGCAGCGGAGGGATATAAACAACAGGAAATGCACAAATGAATTTAGGAAGGCCAGGGTGGGAAAGGAGGAGTCGAGTGAAGGAGGTGAGCACCAGAGCCACAGCCTCCTAGCAGATACAGGTCATCTTAAATGGATATCAGCATTCCTTCAAGTTTACCATGTATACAACATTTACATTACCACTGAACCTTAACGTTACTTTAATGGCAGATTTTTTTTTAAAGATATTACTCATCAACCAAGAATATGCTCGAGCTATTCTCCTGAACAGGAGACCAGAAGAAACATAACCCAGAAAGAAAAATAAGAAATGCAGAAATGATTCAATAACCACTGCATGCTTCATCTCAGTCAAGTCTCCATATTTCAGCACCTGGCTGTAAAATGCCTGACGCTGCTGACCATGTGCTGGTGATTTCTGCCTGTGGTGACTTTATTTATACTAACAGCCCGTTTGGCAGCTGCCCAACCGTCATGAGCAGTTTCGACTGTACTCCACGGGGCACGTGTTTCTCTTTAAGCACTTCTGCTGCATGGTCAGGTTTGGAACCGGTCTTCTGGAGTTTTCTCCGTGGGTTAAATATATTGCACACATCACACATGCGCTGCTTGATTCTGGAAATGTTTTCCAAAGAACTCCCAAGTTCTTAAAACGGCACGATTTAAGTTTATAGGAAAATAATTTTCAAACACATTCTGTGAAACTAATAAAGACTGTTGCCTCTGTGCCTTGAAACTCCAGCTATACACGCGCTTTCTTCAGGTCTCTTAACAGATAAACATGTATTCATAGGTCTCTGCTACTACTAGCAGTACTACTACTACCACCATGTGTCTGTGCGGACGAGTGTTTTACCTTGATCGAACTGTTTCTGAATGTTGTCCTGGTCCGTCTTGTTCCCACTGACGCGATACAGGCCCTCTGTCGTCAGACCTGGAAACACATACAGCCATTTTCAGCAACAGCTCTGATGGACTTCATTCATGTGGACTTAGAGCAGCATTAAACACACAAAAAAAACTGTTAAAAGTGCTGAGCTGAAACAGATGGGCCAACAGAAGCACTGTTTGATCTAATGTGGTTTTCCAAATAAAAACATACTGAGAGTATTTGGAATTAAAGCTAAAAACTACGTCCTCTTTCTAGGATTTAAAAGCCTCTATAATAATATTCACATTAGACATGTAATTAAACCATTTATTTGATTTCTTTTTAAAAATCTTTGCATGTAAACCCATGAATGGAGTCTAAACGTGGTTGTGATGTAATTAGGCCACAAGCTGCAGCAGAAAGAAAAACAAAAAGATGTCTCATGTTCCTGGAAACATTAGAAACATTGACACAATTGATTTGCTCTGAACAATGGGGGAGAACAGCACTGCAGAAACAGCCAGGGACAAATACTCCATCACAATCTCCAGAAACCAGAGGCAGCAAATATTATATGGCTGTACTTAATCCACAAAAGGTAGATCAAAGATGAAAAGAGAGAAAATGGAAAGAAACTTTAGCTGGAGTGCATTTTGGTAAAGGAGGCATTTATACCCTTCTCTATTTCTTGTCAAATATACACTCACTGGTCACTTCATTAGGTACACCCTGCTAGTATTTTGCCTTTACAATCTGCATACATTCAACAGTGTGCCGGAACATTCCACAGAGATTGTCGTCTCTGTTGACATGATAGCATCACATAGTTCTTAACATCTAAATGATTAATATAACCATTCAGGACAGGCGTGGTCTTCTGCTCCTGTAGTCCATCTGCTTCAAGGTTTGATAAACTGGTTGTAACATGTGGATATTTGAGTTACTGTTACCTTCCTATCAGCTAGGAAGGTAACATCAAAAGGTGGGGATGCAACGATACCAATTTTTTCAAACCGATACGATACCGATACTTGGATCTGAGCACTTGCCGATACCGAGTACAAAAACCGATACTTCTACCACACACAAAAAAAGGCAATAAATTGGAAGACAGGTTTTATTTTATTCTCTGCCAATAAAAAATAAAATATAATAAAAATGACCACAAACATAACATTTCAAGTGAAAAATAAGCACTGTTTCTATCATCTTCATATATTATAATATAATATAAGATTCAGATAACTATTTATTAAAAGCTAGACATTTTAAATGAAAATAAGAAAGAAAAGTATTTCTTTGTGCCCCCCTTTCCCTGTAAATGGCCTACCTGCCCCCCCTGGCAAAACTTTGCTAGATCCGCCCCTGCACAGTTACCAGCTGACAGCTCCGTAGAAAAGGATCCGGGTGTCATTTGCCACACAGAAACAGTTCATAACTTCCCTTCAACTCATGCATGTCACCTAAAAGGTAAACCTGTGTCTCCATCACCTGTTCAGTTTATCAAGCTTAAACATGCTGCTGTTGTTTATCTGCTGGTTTCTTCTATCTAGCGCAAACTGGGCGATTAACAAACGAGAGAGACGGGACTAGTGTCAGAAAAGCTGATCA
>VUQR01020620.1:0-12283 GCA_015108515.1 Hemichromis elongatus
GAGGGAGGTGGTGGGGGGGGGGGGGGGGGTTTACAGGGCGAGTGAATCAGTGTCTCGGTGGAGGTGGTCAGTACGGACATGAGCTAGAGGAGTGGGTTCCTTTGGACTGTTTGCTCACCTCTGGCATACAGGTGTAGACTCTGTGACTACACAGCGGCATTCATTTTTTTTGTGTGCAGTTTTTTCACAATCATGCAAGTCTACGTTTGTGAACCCCCAATATGGGCTAAATCAATCTTAAAATACACAGATTGGGCTTCATGCACACTTAGAATCGTGACCAAAACCGATCTGAATCGATGTGTTCAAGTCTGATCGACAAATTCAACATGCAAACTGCTGAAAACTTCATCTTGTCAAGCTGTTTTGGTTTTAAAGCCCTTAAAGTGATATTGTCAAATTCACTAATATTACAAATTACTTCTGATAAAAATGAACTTTTTTTGCAGTTCTATAAAATAAAATATAAGGATGCACTTAAACTGTGGAAATTTAAGTTCAAAATATAGGTTTTTTCCCCCATTTGTGTAAAAAAAATAAAAAATAAGGCAATTAAAACACAATAATAGACAAAATGCTTCACAAGATGGAAATTACAGCATTGATAAAATTATATACTCTCTAAAAAATCCCATGCATGCTTCATAAATCCACATCGCAAATAAAAGGAGAATCTTAATTTTTGGCTGCATGCAGTGGCGAGGAAGGGAGCGAGGAGGGGGCACTCACTGCAGTCGTGTGAGAAGAGCCTAGTGAGGGGGAAGGTGAAGGTGGGGGATGCGGGGCTGTTGACCACGGCGGGCGTTGAACTCATGCCGCTGGAGACAACGGAGGACGCCGGCACGTGCCGGGCGCGCAAATCGGCGCCGGGGCTGGTTGGCTCGTCTGTGGGCGGGTGGAAGGGGGGGAGGAAGGAAATGGTGAAAGAGAAGGAGAAGGGTTAGGTGTTAGCGAAAAGGGCGAGAAGGTAAGAAAAAAAATGGGTTAGGTTAGGAGAAGGTAAGGAGAGGAGAGGTTTTAAGGGAGAGGAACGACGAGGAACCGGAGGATTTCCATCAGAGAGACTTAAAAAGAAAATGCTTTTCACAGTTTCTTTCACTTCATCTTTAAATTTGACTCTACCACCTTAAAACGTTTCCCACAATACTTTAACGTGATGCACTTCCAGATTCCGGTGAGAAGTACAAGAAAGTCACAAACACATACATTTACATGGTCATTTTAGAAGTCACTAAAAGCTCCTGTCCTCTCTCAGGAAAGTAAACATAACTGCAACCCGACTACAGTAAGAAAAAGTCACACAGGAACGGGCAAGAAGCTTACGGAAAATACAATACCTGCGTCTTCTGCTGCCATAGGAAGAACTATCTAGTAGCTAACAGAGAGGAGGGGGTTTTGTTACAGGTTTACTGGCTCACAGTTTCAGTTCTTTGTGAAATCTACCCTAGCGCAGGCACAATCTGACACATGCAAGAGAAACCGTTACTGTCCAAAACGTAGAAGGTAAATTATTGGACATCAACAATCTTTTCCTTTCCAACGTAAGAATTCTGGGGAATTTTTTTTTTCTGCTGGAAAATGAAACTTTGTTTTTAAGAAGACAAAGGTATAAAATGGTTAGGATCACACAGGCAAACCGTGTGATCGGTTTCAGGTAAAGGGATATGAAACTAACCCAGAGAAACATTCATATACACAAACACACTCACACTTCCTGACTGACAGCAAGGATTAGGGGCTGGTCTGATATTTGCATATAGTGAGAAGCCGGATTTGCCTGTGACATTTTAAATTCTCAGGACCGAAACGTATCGAGGCTCTGGTTTGCACTGGGAGGAAACAGTAGAGGGCAGCACAGCCTCACTCAGCCCTACCTCAACTAAACACCACATGGTCATTTTAGAAAAATCCTGCACTGGGTTCATATTTAATTTTCAACTTGACTGTTTCCTTATTTTAATAACTCTCTATCTCTTCTTACAGTCCAGTCCTCTTACATCCTTTGTCTCGTCCCTTTCTTCATTCTCTTCTTCCCGCCCTCGCTTTTCTATTCTTTACTCCTGTGCATTTTAGAGGCCGACATAAGGCGGAAAACATTCCCAGTCTGGGATAAGGAATCTGCCTGTTTACAGCATGGCCCAGAAATAGCCGGGCTGTGGGTTTAACAAAGGCCGTCATTAACAGGCAGCCAGAGAGCGAGCTCAGAGCCACGACACAGAGACAGACCAGCAGAGGGGAGCAGCATACTGGAGCACACTGTGCCGCTGCTCTACAGTACAGATAGCAAAGCAGGGATTCCTGACTCAGATTTGTCCTGGGAAGAAAGGTGAAGACAGAAGAAATGCTTAAAGATTCATTCCTCCTCGGATTCCTAATAACGTCATTTAAACCACAAAGTTATTTATACTGGCTGCCTCTCACAATTAGGTTTGAACTCAATGTGGAGATTCTTAGGGATACTCCTCTCTGACATCATACAGAGCCAAGAGTTGCATATAAATAGTCTGAAGCCTGAGTTTTTGGCTCACGTGGATTACCTGTACATACATTGGCCTCATTATTTGAAACCTTGGCAGCCCTGTACCAACATTAATATGAGAGAAATAATTTAAAAGGATAATAGGGTTTCGTATAATGCATTCATCAACAATCTCCTGGAGCATGCAGTTTGAAGCTGCTACAAACTCATCTGTTTGTTTTACATGACAGATGTAGCTACTGACATTCAATGTACAGAAGTTTAGACTAAGAAAAATGAGAAAGAATGAGCTTGAGAGTGAGAAATACAAATTAATTGAAAGCCTGTGCCTGTAAGAAAACACAGAGGGCCTTCTGCAAGCAGAACACAGGCCAGTACATAACGTCCATCATGTCCAGGGTCCAGCTAGTAAAGACAGTCATAGACCGAACCCCCACATAAAACCCTTCCTCTAGTCGACCAGTACAATAGCTGCATTGAAGGCGGGAGCTGTGTGTACGGGCCCCCGCTGTTCCCCCACAAGGACCATGACAACAACCTCCTGGTAATTTACAGCTTACAAAGACTCCAAGTGGGCGCAGAGTAAAATACTGCAGCAGCATTCGATATAATTTGTCGTTTCATTTTGTATGAGCTACCAGAAACAGAAAAAAAGTATTAAACCACTTCACTGAATTTAGGAAAAAATCAATATGCCATACAAGATTTGATAAAAACATACAGTATCTGAATTCAGACACGGTTTGCCTTTGAGCTGCTATCTCACAGACACCCATGCTTTGAAAAGAAGAAGAAAAACAACGGCCCGTGAAATTGCATGTCCCTAAACAGCCTCTGATTATATCAGCATCTGCGTCAGTTAGATAGATAAAGAAAGAAAGAAAGAAAGAAAGAAAGAAAGAAAGAAAGAAAGAAAGAAAGAAAAAAAGACAGAAAGACAAAAAGCACGAACGGCTACTTCTTGCCTACCCTAGTTTCAGTTTATGGATATTAAACATGTCCTGGCCTGCTGCTCTGGCTGCTCGGTTTCGTTTAATTCAGGTGAAAGTACGAGGCAAGAATGTGCTCTGACGGACTGACAGAGAGATGCCTTCCTGTATTTTCTCTCTTTAAATGACTCTCTGGGGCAGAGCGCAGCTTGGCTCAAATATCCACAGTCATTCCAAGATGGGTCGAAGCTTCCCAGTCAGCTGATTTGAATCTATTCAGCATTAGGGCAAGTTTTCCTCAGGCTGCGAGTGGGCGATATAGGCAAGGACGGCCTCGCCGGCTGACTTCATTTGCTTGTGGTTTGACTTTGACTAATGTCCGTGTCAAGCGATAGAATCTAATCAGAAGCCTACAGGGCCCCTTCTGTTTGAGCCTTTTCAGAGCAAGAAACAAGCTCGAACACGATCACAGTCAACTCCCACTGACGGCAACATATGCAGGCCATAACTGTAGAAAACTAACAGAGAAGACTGCGTGTCCTGATCGGACAGATCATTATTAGTATTACTGGTTTAGATGAAAACCATTCAGAGTGCTGTCAGTAGCTGTTGAGCTCCTGTCACGCCTCAATACCGCAAAATCAAACTCCACCAATGTGTAATTGCAAATGATCCCTCTAAACAACAACCCACATTCAGGAAGTCCAGACCAGACCTCCACCTAATTTCCTCAGAACAGTGAGGTGACCTTTAGAACAGGGGGGGGGGGCAGCTAACCGGATTAGTAAACTTAGCGCCTAGCACATACAGCTAATATGGTGCGTAAGACTGTGGGAATACCACTATTACCCAACGCAAACATTCACAGACAGATCGGAAACTGCGTCAGAGCAGACTCTGGCATCTGAATATACAGACGGAAAGGAAATTAAACAACGCACAAATTCAAATTTTCATCTGCTTTGCATTTCCTCTCGGTTAAGCTTTCGCTAACATTCAATAAAAACTCAGTGAAGATTACGTTTTAGAGGACGACTAATGAAATCTCAAGGTCAGTGTGGGTTGTTTATTTTTGTTAGGGATGTAGGAGAAGGGACATGGGAGGAAGCTTGGAGGCTCCCTACTCACCTATGAAGGGGATGGAGGCCAGAGAGTCATCCTCTAATGGGAGGGGAGCAAGGTTTCCGTTTGGTTTGCCTGAGGCTACATCTCCTGTGGAACCGGGGGCTGAGTCTTTGGGATCTGGAGAAAACAAAGAGGGTTCTAGCCCGTCCAAAGGCAGGGCGTAGTGAGGGTGACGCAAACCCTGGACATTCCTCCGCCCGGTGGGGGGTTTCTGCCTCATCACCACTTCCTGGGTCTGTGCCGCCAATTCGGCCTGCCCTTCCACTACCCCTCGTTCCCTCTCGTGGTTTGTTGGCCTGTACCCTCTGTCCTGGGATTCGGGTGCGGTGGAGGCAACTGGAGTTGTGGTGGAGGCAGTGGGAGGTGCTGGCGTCCCCTCTGGAGGGCTGGTTTTAGGTACTGGGTTCCAGTTTAAGTGGGGGCCAGAGTATGAAGGGTCCCTGAAAGAATGAGCCTGCTGCAGGATGCGGCCTGTTTTGCGGTAAAAAGATGGGCTGTAGCTACGATAGCCCACTGGCTGGTCGTCCACGCTCTGTCCAGGAGGAAGCCGCCTGCTCTGAGCGGCCACCGGCTGTGGCTGGGCGTGGGTCTGCGGGTGGTGTTTAGAGTTTGGCTGTGACTGCCGGGACACTTGAGGAGCTTGTGCTGCGCTGAAATGGTTGCCCTGCCTGTGGTAAGTGTCAGTCCTGGGGGGTGGCTGGGGAGCCTGCTGGAGCCACGCGGGCCTGTCAATCCGAGGCGAGACCAGTCCAGCTGCTCCTCGGTCCAACATCTCTATCGAGCGACCGTGGTGGTCGTAGAGTGCGAGCAAATTTTCAGAGCGTGTTCGAGTATAGTTAGAGGCAGTGTGGTCTCCGTAGGACCAGTATGGCTCCCCTTGGGGTCCGGGTCCTGACTGCTGAAGTAAGAGCAGAGTGTCCTGGGAGGCGCTGTGTGGCCAGCCACCTGTACGCTGCTGTTGCCTCTTTGATTCACTGAGCCGGTCTTGAGAGTAGCTCCGATGGCGGGTCTGCATTTTGCGTACTGAGCGATCCGGCTGCTGGTTGTAGTACCAGTCAGAGAGGGCCTGCTGGCAGCGGTCACTGCGGCTGTGGCTGACCTGAGGCTGAGGGGGACTGGTCCAGGCTGAGCTGGACTTGCGTGGCTGAGCCTGTGAAGAGCTGGCACCATGGTGGTTGGGGTAGTGAACTTGTAGCGGGCTGGACAAAGGGCCTCCAGAGGAAGAAGATGAAGAGTAGGAGCGTCCCCTAATCTGGCCCTGAGGCTGCTGGCTGGTCATACCGTACTGGATCTCCTCTGTGCGGTGGGCTGGACTGCTGTGACCCACACCACCGGGCTCACCTGCCCGCCCCTCCTGCCAGCTGGCGGGGCTGCACACAGCAGATCGGTTGTCCAAGGGTGACGAGGGGCTGGAAGAACCTGGCCAGCGACCCCAGTTATCCAGCTGGTTCTGGCCCATGGGGGATGAGAGGGGAGCTCCAGAAACCGACGTCGTCTTGGAGCGTGGGTAACATAGAGGGGGTGGCGGCGGAAGGTTTTCAGCTCCCCCAGCATACGGTTCATTACCCGTCAGGTAGGCATCCTGGGAATACGCCTGGAGAAAGGAGGGAAGATAAAGGAGACGTAAGAACAGACACGACAGCAAGAAATGTGAAATTACAAAGGTAGACAGGTAGGTGTGTTACTGTGTGCGCCTGTGTGTGTGTCTATGTATGTGTGGCAGTGAGAAGTTTAAATAAAAATGGGCTCTTCCTGTAAACAAGTTTGACAACAGCACAGTGTCGTGCCGCTTTACACACAACAACAGCCTGAAAGTAGAAGCTTCTCTGAGTTATTGCCACAGTTTGTCCCCGGGGCCTCGGCTCTCGACACAAACACAAACTAGCTACCAAACGGCAAGAATTCCCCCGAGAAAAAGCCACAACACTTACCGCACTGCAGTCAGCTGTAAGTACAAAAGTTTCCTCTAATGTTGTCTAAACAAATACAGAACATACACACACACACACTTTGCTGCTTTAGGCGAATCCAAATGTAAATAACTAGCTTTAAATTACCCGATCATTTTAGGAATCCACCACACTGTCACATTACAATCAAAAACACACCTGCTTACGGTTATTTTTAAACTCCTATGACAAAGTCATTTTAAATCAGTTTGACACACTTTTAAAAGTTTACCTAATGAAAACGTTTAGCAGAATCCAGAGCCTTTCCACAGCTTGTGCGTTAAGACCGAAGTCACACAAACAGAAAAAGCAGAGCTCACTAACACCCCGGACGCGACAGCTCTGCAGCTAAAACAGTCTCGTCTTCATTTTGTACCGCGTCCTCATCCACAAACATCCAGACTTTGACTTCTTTTCCTTTCCTTTTTATTTGTGACTTTTCTATCTGCTCTATCGCCTTGTTTCTTCCTCTCTCAAATCTTTCCAAACTCCCTCTCTCCTCCTTCTCATCTTACTCCACCCTGTGGGAGTGTGGAGGGAGGTGCGCGGGACTGGTGATGTCATGCTAGGAATGCAGCAAATACAGGCGTAGCAGCGAGGGGAGGAGCGAGACAACAGAGGAGGGGGTTTATAATATTAAGACACGGCAGGACGCTTGTAAGGAGAGGGCAGTTTGGGGCATTTCTGGGAGGAACAGCGATGTTTCTGCATTTGTGACAAAAAAAACCAAAAAAAAAACAACAAATCAGGTCATCTTGTTGTTGTGTGTGTTGCCGAGTTGCTCCAGGTTAGTGGGAGGGGCATTTGACGATGCATGTTGAAGCTTGTGAAAGAGCAACCTGTGGAGCGATAAAAATGCGTTTTACAGAACATGGGTGTGTGAGCGAGAACAGAGTTGTTGGGTTGTTGTCGTTTTGTGTTTTTTTTTCAAGCACAAACTTTGACAGATACCAGTGGTTTTTAATGATCGTGTGTTGTAATCTAAACACAGAGCGGAGAGCCTGTGAGTCACTCTGCAGCCATTCTAACAAAATCTTGAAATTCTTCGACAGTGACGCTGTGAATCATCTCTGCACAACACACGGACTTCTGCAGGGTCCTAAAATAATGCATGTAATATGTGTGGGTTCATGTTGTGTGTGTATTTGAGGTGAGGGAGGGTAAAATATATGTGAAAAATCTCATACTCACACTTACCAACTGAAGCACATCTTCATCCTTTGGCATAATGGAGAGCTCCAACACGCTCTCACTGCGACAAAAAAGAGACGAGCAAGAATAAAACTTCAGAGGCAACGTTTATACCTGTGGATGGTTATAGTTAAAATAAAAATACAGAAATTGAATTAAGCTTAAACTCCAGCCATGCTTAATTGAATACTAGTTAGTAATGCACTGATTTGAGCAGGAGGATAATGAATCAGTTCCATCAGGTAATCTGAACTGAGGTATGTCACTTCATGTTTTACACGTTCCATTAGAATAATCTACGTAACAGGCAGAAAGCCAATCAGATCAGCTGATTGTTGTGATTTTATGTTTTTCGGCCTCCTGCTGTTTGGGCCATTAGATATGATTTGGATGCATCGCATTGATCTGTCACGAAGTTATTCTCTTGTCTCAGGGTGAAACAAGCTATTCCTGTTGCTTCCCAGCTCTGCTTATAGCCAGACGGTAAGCTGGCGAGCACCAAGATATACTCGAGTCAGTGCACATATCTCCACTTTTTGTGTCCACACTCTCCTGTGTGCTCCTCTTTGGATTTTGGAGTGTAATGAAAGACTAAAGGTCAGTTAAAAAAAAACAAATCCATATATATATATTAAAACAAAACCCTCACAGGACAAAAATCGACACCTAAAAGGCTCTGAAGGGGCTCACAGGAAGGGATTCTTACCTGTTTTGAATGAGGGCGATCACCTGTGAGTACGTCTTTCCTAGAATACTTTCTCCATTCACTTTCACCAGCCGATCCCCTGCACAGCATGGACAGATTGTCATATTACATCACTGATACATTTGAGAACAATGAATCTGCGAACTCTGACCTTTAAAGCAAGAGGAAACGATAAAGAAACGATAAGGGACAAATTTCCCCAGGGCAGACATCAAAATAACAAAAACCAGGCGTGAAAAAAAATAGTGTACTTCTTGAATAATTGACTCTGGGCTGTCTAAAGTCAGCAAAACCGAAAAACACAAAGGTAAAAGGTTAAGCAGATCACCTTTATTGGATGGAATCACAGGCCAGTTTTAATTTAATCTCATACGTTTAAACTCAGTGAACAGCATCACATGCAGTGTTCAGTGTGTCTTGAAGGCAAAAAAAAGTACATCAATAAAACTAAAATAGCTTTCAATGTTTTTTGTTTTTTTTAACTTGTGCTTATTAACAGCATAAAGAACAGGTATGTTTAGTACAGCTGCGCTTTTTGTGAACCAAGGCCTGAAGGAAAGGCGTCCGATAACTACCTGCTCAAATTTTATATGCATTTGCGGTTACTTTATGCAAGTTGAAACACATACACGGTGCTCGCAGGGTGTGTGTTTGCATACGTTCGAGGACGCGCTTAACTCTGTGGATGCGTCAGTTTGTGTTAAATCGAGCCAGCGCTTTAACACCGAGTGCTCGTTTGGTTTGTCTGAAATGCTGCTCTGCTGTCACAGAAATGCACAACAGGAAAACCTCAGACACACTGAGCTCTCCTTCTGTAATAACTCTCGTGTCCAGCGAAGGTCGTTTCTTTCCATAATTTTGTTTTATTGTTAGTCAACTTCTCTCTGCACGCTCATGCAGCGTCACATGACCTGCATGCGGAACAGATTTCCAATGCAAATCATAGCAGTCCAAACTCCTGCACAACATATCCCTGTTACCTGTGCACAGACCCGCTTGATGGGCCGGACCCTTTTCTCTCACATTCTTCACAAATATAGTGTCCATTGGCTCCAACTGACTTTTCTGAAACTCTGGATGACAAAAAGCAAAGAATAGGAAATGCAAAGATCAGGACATAGACAGATTCAGTTAACGCACAAAGAAAGAAAAATTAAAATGTCATTCTGTATTGAAGGTGAATAGTGCAAAAATCCATTAGTTTAAATTTTTGCATTAACACATTTGGGTAAATTCACACGCATATCTAAACAGACACAACATTGATATACAGATGTACTTTCTGATGCATTTGTTTTGCGATTACTTCATGAATATCACCTGGGAGTGCACGGCAGGCTGGTGGTTTGATAAGCGCTACACCCACAAATCTTTCAGAAGAGCTGAGTAAAGCTGCAGGCTCAAACAAATCTGTTCTCCTTCTGCTGCGCTACACCTACAAACAGTTACTGCCGACAATTTCTTTCAGTGCCCATCAGATTTTTGTTAAAGGTTTGTTTTTGACATGAGCAACCTGCAGGCTCCACATTGTAGTGTGGTTTACACATTCGCCTCACGAGTGAAAACTCCCAGGTGATTTCCAGGACCAGAAACAAATACTTCGAGGGTTGTGTCAGGAAGAGCGTCTGCTGTTAAAATCTTCCACTTCACATATACAGAGATACCTTCTATAAGGTAGCAGCTGAAAGCAGCACCTTTAGCATCCTTTAATGTCCAAACATGTGCATCTAACTCAGTGGTCATCAGATTGTGGGGTGCAAAACTATGGTGAATGAAGTCTTTTTTTAAGGTAAAATAAATAAGAGCCGGTTGATGCTTACTGCACATTTACTTAAGTAAAATTTAATTTCTTATTGATAAATATTAAGCATCTCAAGTCAGGAAAACTAGAAAAAGCTGGAGAACCAGAAGTCTAACTGCAGGTGGATTTTTAGATGTAGTACTGTGTATTGTCCTGTAGGTGGCAGATAAAGGCTGCAGAGCAGGCAAGATATGAGGAAACTACAGTAGGGTCTTGCCTCAATTACATCATCATTATCCCTATCCCTGTAGTAAGCTTTAACTGGAGCCCTAATAAAGGACTGAAGTCAAAAAAAGAGGCAGCTCACCCTTTCCATTACCGTTCTCCTCGTCCTGCAAACAGAAAGACAGAGTTACACATATTAAAGTAAATTTAAAGGAGTTAAATTCAAGTAGGAGACATTTATTGTTGTCCTAGTAATTACAAACACATTTGTTGAGACGGTCTTTGGCCGGGTTTAAAAAGTTGTAGACGAGAGAGATCTGATAGCGAGGGGTAAACTGTTCCACATGCACAGAAAGGTCGACGTGTGATGCAATGCGAGCTCTGAGCTTTAAAACAAGGTTTGACTTTTGCAAATGTGGGAAAAGTTGATATTCCAAACACCATCACAAAATTGACCATATAAAAGGTTTGCAGGATGGAAGCTGGCTGTGCCCCGTGGAAAATTTTGCAACCGATAATCAAGTGCTTTTTTTTTTTTAAAGCCCATTCAGCATTTCACTTTCAGACAAAACTGAGGGAAAAATAAAACCCATCGCTACTTTCACAGGCAGGAATGCTACCAAGTGCTGATTCGGGGTTTACGTCGTGTAACTCTGGCCACAGGTCTCAACCCCAGGTGACCCTTTTCCGAAAAGAAACCACTATGTGGAAGGAGGACTCGAATGAGATCAACTGTTTACAGTTTTCCCTCACGTGGTGGTGACTTCACTGACAATTTATGCCAAACCTCCTGACACCGACCTGTTTGTTTTCATGAGCTCTTAATGTTGCAGATCCAGCACAGACACTGACTATCTGGTTTGACAATCTGCAGGTGCTCATGACATCACACACACACACACACAGTAAATAAAGGTGGGGACAGTGAGAAACCAGGCGGTGAGATTTGATAACTGCAGGTTCTCTGATCACCTGCTCACACACACACACACACACACGCACACACACACACACACACTAAGCTGAGTGGACAGTTTGTGGGCAGGGGCACGGTGGGCTGACTGCTGCCGGGCTTTATCCTGCGCTGAGTGGGCTCATTCCGGGCTCTGCAGACAATGGTGGAGGGTTTAGAGGCAGAGAAAGGATAGCTGCCGACCCTAGAATAGAACTCAGAGCCGGGGACGCTCACCACCCGGCCAGTCCTAATTTCACCGCATCCGGAAGGAGACGGGAAGAGGTGGGCACAAAAGTCTATACTGGGATTTTATAAATCTACAGTACATACTTACTCATGCCTATATTTCTGCACATGTCCAGCAATAAAGACACTGAAGCTGTAACCTTAAAATGATGTCGCTCAAATTCAATGTAAGTTGGATAAAAATAGACTGAAATATGACTTTCACTGGGGGATAAAATGGACACATTAATCTGCAGTGGAATACAGAAACTATTATGTAAAGTGCAGGTAGTTCTCTTTTATTTTACTTAAAAACTTCTAAAACTACCAAGGTGTCACAAAATATGCATCCGTATCCACCCCGTTACTCACAAGGTACATCCCAGTTTACAGTGATATAAAAACAGCAATTCATCACTGTATTGTCACAGTAATAACGTGTTACTTTAATGCAATGTAAGACACTTTTGGCCCAACATTCAGTATTAAGATCAAAGTTACTGAATGAATAGTTATCTGTGTAGGTTCTCAGTTATGGAGTGAAAATAGTCTCAAAAGATTTGTGCGTGCGTAAACTACATTTTGTCCATAACTTCAAATTTGTAAAAGATTTTCGACGGTAACTTGAAATTCGCACAGATCAGAGTTACAAGTGGACAAGGAGTTTTGAGACTCATTTCACGTCTCAAGATTCGTGGGTGCACGAGGCGTTTAAGGCTGGTAGAATGCTGGGTCATCAGAGTGTTCTTCCACATTAG
>VUQR01020621.1:0-10165 GCA_015108515.1 Hemichromis elongatus
GTCAACATGTCAGCACACAAGCTAACACATGACTGCTTCATCAACATGGAGCTCTGAGTGTTTATTAAAGGATGGTTGTGTGAAAGACGCTGATAGTAGATTTCTATGTCTTCACTATATAGAATGATAGTAGAACGTATGTCTTCACTTTTATCTGTTATACCTTGAACGAATCAATAGTAATTAATCTATATAATCTGTGTGATTTGTGAGAACAGAGCAAGCTGTTATACTTTGTACTTATTATCTGCCAAACTGATGTTCCAGGAGACTGCTGCCCAAATTGTTTCTTGTTAAAATGTCAAGGCCGCCACCTGAGCATGTCTCCCACATTCCAAATGTATGATGAGATGAAACTCTGTTCAAGTATAAATAAACCCCACACTGTGCTCTCTAGGCCAGACATACAGAGGCTGTCCCTTGTATACAAGCGTGTGATGCTATAGCCTGATTCTTTCTCTATTTCTGTGTGTCACTGAAGAAGCGTTTAGAGCATTTCTCTGACAGTAACTAACTAATGTGCCGAAGGGTAACTTTTTAAGGCGAAAAACAGATGATAATATCATCATATTACTGACACGATATGATGATCAAGATTTTATTCTTTTAAGGTTTGTAATTAGATATTTAACATATCTAAAAAAGGTTTGTTTAAAATCGTTGAAAAGAAGGAGTCAGTTAAAGTAAGTGTACACATAATGTGGGGCAGGTGGTTAACACAAGAAGGAGGCCAAAACTTCACTAGGAAGTTTGATATTTCGAAGGTAAGGTGTCACTCGAGGTGATTCATGTTAAACCCCCATCCACACAGAAAGTGCTTTAGTTTTTGGAGAACGCGTCGAGCTGGTGGGTAGCCACTAGCAGGCATGCCACGCTCTAGCTGAGGAGGTAATCAGCAGGACTCTTTGGTCCCACTCAGAGTTGACAAATTCTTAATTAAGGATTCACCAACTTCACCTCCACAGCAATTAGTTTGTTTACAAGGCTCCAGGTTTCAGATACTTCACATCAGATAGGCCAAGGAATCTGATTTAGTGGAAAAGTGACCCGTAAAACTCCAGAGCATAACTTAATGCTGCCCTGTCAGATATAATGCACTCCACTCGGTGCCCTGGTGCACTGGCTGTGGCTTTATCAGCTGCTGAGAGAGAAGTCTGCATTATGAAGTTAGAGATGTCATTAATCACAGCTTTGTCAGCCAGAAGAATCTCCACTGTAAGCTTAAAAAGGTCTTGATTAGGTCTAAGGAAAGAAAACAGAGTTTGGGTTAAAGACGCCCTGTATAATCAGGAACTAGCCCTTTATCAACTCCATCAGACTCAGACAGCTCCTGGAGTGGGGCCTCAGTGCATACACAGGACGGACTGAGGGGACAAAGAGGGATCGTTTTAAACTTTCAACTCTAGACCAAGTATAAAAATGCATTCATAAGAATCAGTTAACAGCCGTGGAAACCTGAACTAACAACACACAGCCCACAGCTCCAAGCGTGACACGCCACAGTGGAAGTGTGTCCGACAGGACGCCTCCCTTCATATAAACACCAGCCTAAGGATCTGCTGAGTTCTCTCTGATAGATATGAACGCACACTCTGCAGACTGATTACGGAGAAAACTTACGTGACTGTCTAAATGCTAGCCTTAGGTACTGATTAACAAGCAGACGATAAATTAAAAGAGAAAAGCTGAACCCTTCACCCCTACACAGTGGGGATCTCCTGGCTCCGCTCTGCTGTGCCCTCCAAAGCCACTTGTACCCTTAGAAGGAAGGGTCGCTGCAAATCACCTATCCTACGACAACATTTCTATCCTGATGGGAGCGGTCTCTTCCAGGATGACAACGCTTCCCTCCAAAGGCTACAAGGGCTCACCAAGTAGTTTGAGGAGGCTTAAGATGATGTGAATCAAACGCTGGCCTTCAAAGTCAACAGATCTTAATCCAGTTCAATTCCGAGTTTTAACATCACAGTTATAGAGCAGCTAACACCATCAAAAGCCACAACTTACAAAAGTGTTTGCATTTTATAATCAGGAAATAGACGGTACCCAACTTCACAGATATTTTTCTTCTTTTTGCACAACTTGTGTCAAACTTACCCAGCACATATCTTTTTACTCGTGCTTTAGACTCCATGAAGTGAGAAGACAGAGAAAATAAACTAATCATTTTGCAGGATTTATTGTTTTCACCACACCTTCTACCTCGTGTAAGCACATCTGTTCAAAGGCTCATCGTGAGCACGTACACAGCTCAACACCTGCCTGCTCCAACAATCACAGGTTAGAGGTTATGCTGCTACCACACACACACACACACACACACCCACACACACACACACACACACACACACACACACACACAGCGTGTTCTTCAACTCACAAACACTGCGAGTGCTCATTAGATACATTTCAATCTGAATATTATAAAAACATACAGGCTTCATCGCCAATTAAACTTCTGTAGCTTTTAAATCTTAAAAAATTTCATAATTAAAAAATTCCCATTTTAATATAAATTCCACTTCTCCAGATTCCAGCTGCTTTTACATTGGGCTGTAGATATGTGTGCTACCGCACAGCTGAAATTGTACTAAACCTCTACTGAGCACACATCAGTGACTGGGTCCTACAGTTACCAGTCTGGTCTTCTTTAAGGTGAAATCTTTTTCATGGACGGGTTCTTTTATTTCAGTCCAAACCACATTTAGTGTCCAACAGAAGAGTTTAGTTCATGTTTTGTACCAGTGTCCTTTCAACATGACGTGTAAAATCCAGAAGAAATTCTTACCTTTCTTGAAGTCCTGCAGCTGGTTTCATCCTAAAGGGGGAGGGGCAGGACTTTAACTCGTTACTGGCTGCAACTGAGGTCACGCTGGGTGTGGGTGTGTGGTTGTTGCTACCGATGATGGGTACAGGTGTATGGGCGGGGCTATGAGGAGAAAATAGAGTAAATTAAGCCTAGACTGATTAAAAGCAGCATGCTGTGGAGCTTCATAAGATCATTCACACTGTGAACATCTGTGGCTGTGATGCAGCGGGGAGGTTCCAACTTTAAATCAGATTATTGCTTTATAAAACTGAAACAGAGACATCCAAAGCATCATGGAAAAAATAACCTTGGCAGAGGGAGGACAGGTGGACCAAGGCGATGGCAGGCTGCGATTGGCTGTTGCTGGGGAATGGGTGTGGCTACAACAGGCAGGAGCTCAGCTTGGACCATGCTTCCTGACGCGATCACCTGAAACACACACACTCATTAAGTCGCATTCCTGAGCCACCTCGCTGTTTTACCCTGGGCATACACTGTGCGATTTTTGGCCCACTTTGAGCCAATTTTTCAGTCGTGTAACTGTTTTGGGCATCGGCCCGAGTTTCACCCTTATCGTGTGTCGTGCATCGTGTAGTATACGTGGGGTAAAGAAGGTCCCCATCAGCAATTGTCTGGTCGCAAGAAAATCAAACCTGTTTGAAATCCTGTTGGCCGTTGTGAGGGTATCAACGCAGCCTCTCACACTGCGCACGCGCAAACACAGAAATGGAAGTGAAAAAGACGGAGCAGCACTGCAGTGCAGCGTGTGATCTTTTCGATGTGGCCTCACAAAATTATCACGACCACAACAACCGTGAAAAGAGTTGGATGGACATTGCTGCTCAACTGCAGCTGCCTGGTCAATGCTTTTTATTAGCAGTTTAGCAAAGTTAATGGTGATGGTGTGTGTGTGTCTGTGTGAGTGTGAGTAAGAGATAGAGAGAGAGGGAGAGCGAGAGACAGATTTTGTGTTATAAGTTTCACGTTATGGACGCACAGTGTGAGCACTCAGGTCACATCGGAGCATCGGGCTGTATAATCTAAACCCTGCATCGTGACCTATGAACGTCTAACCCCTGAGATTCTATCATACAGTTTGAGCAGGAGCTGAATAACGCGACTGAAAAAAATCACACAGTGTTTGTCCAGCTCTAGATAAGTACTGGGAGTGTGGTGGTGACCTTGATGCCCTTTGACGTCTGGGCAGGGTATGGAGGTACTGTCGGGGTTAGGTGGAGGTCAGGGGGCTGAGCTTTCAGCTGCCTGTCAGAGACCTGCACCTTCTCCTTCAGTCGATACAAAACCTGAAGGAAAAAAAAAAGATTAAGTTTGGATGCTGCAGAGCATGAAGGATGGAGCTGGTTCCAATCAGCAACCTAAAAATTTTCAGATCCCAGATGTGAACATCCAGAATGTGCATGCAGGAATAAACAAAACAAAAACAGAAACCTTCTAGAAACTAAATACACTTAAAAATAAACGATGATGTCATTTATTTACTTACATAGTTATAAAAGAATTTTTTTCTTTTTTGTTTTTTTGGTTGTTTTTTTTTTTCTTTTAAATTGCACAGCATTTTTAGTCTCTTTTTAATTTTGTTCTTTCTAATATTTTATTTGACCTTCCTGTGGCCCATAATCATTTTATTAAGTTTTTAAGTTTTAAGTTTTTCTTAACCACTTTTTACTTCCTTTTTTTCTATTTCTTCTATCAGTTGTATTTAATTAACTTCTTACTTGGTGCTGGGTGACTGAATTTCTTATTTATTCTGTTTACTGTGTTTATTTTTTTTATAGTTTCTTTCTTTCTTTCTTTATTCTGCATTTTTTCTAATAAAATAATATTAATTTTTTAAAAATAAATTTTTGGGTTGACTTGTGTATTTCCTTTCCATTATTTTTTATTTTCTATTTATTGCATTCGGATGTAGTTCTCTTTTCTCCACCGTATTTCTTTTTCAAATATTGGAAAGTGACATTTTAGCATTCTTAGATTTTTAACATATTACGGTCGAATTTTGTTATATATTTATTCTTATTTTAATTTATTTATTGTTTTGTTTCTTTTGAGGGTTCACTGGTGAAAATCTGCTTGAAGAGTAACAAAATTCATCCAGAGGAAAGAAAATTTACTTCTCTTTATTTTTTGTTTTTAAATGAAATAGTTTAACAGGTTTTCTTTCTTTTTTGTTGTCTATTCTAGTCTGTTTGTTGGATCTGACATAAATCTGCTAAACTTGTAAATATTCAACATTGTAGAAAAGGAAAAGTATAAAAAGGAGAATTTAACAGAACACAAAAAAGCAGAGGCATGTGGACGTTTGGGTGTGCAGGTGCTCCCTCATGTGGACAAGATGTAACACTGCAACTGTCACCAAAATGGACATTAGACATTTTAAAAAGTTAAATTTTTACACCAACAACATAATAATAAATAAATAAATAAATTTCACAATAAATCAATGCATAGTTAAGCAAACAATAAAAATTCCGTAGCAAATATCATTAAAAAATGTAATTGTCAGATGCTTCAAAGTTTAATCAAGTAAAATTTCTGGCAATGATTTCATGTTTAAGGCTTTGAAGGGTTAAAGAATCTGATGTTTAAAAAAACAAAAATAATCAAAGAATAAGAAACTTTAACTTTTTTTAACATTAAAATCATAATCATATTGCTTTACATTGTTATTTCATTTTTTAAATATTTTTAAATATTAATGACCATTTTGTGTTTGCTTTAAAAAAATGTTTTTATTCATATTTGAATATGTGATTTTAATTATTTCTTATTTTTCTTTGGGGTTCATTAATATATTTTGCCATTTAAAAAGATCTATTTATGTACATTTTTAGTACATTTATAATAACTTCTTATTTTCTTTCTATTTTGGGGAGTGACTTCGTAATCTTATTTAATGATTTTTATTAGATTTTGTTTCTTTTCTTTGTAAGCTTTTCATATTATTTGTAATTTCTTTTTTTTATTTTTATTATTTCTAAAAAAATTAATTATTCATGAATTATTCGCTTCTTTCTTTCTTTTTTGAGAATTAATTTGTGTTTGTCTACTTGAAGAAGTTTCATATGTTGGTCAATAGCTTTCTGACCTAATTACCTGTAAGTCAAATTACCTGAGGAGCTGAGGAGCCCAGATTTTTCTTTTTGGTGCAGCAACATCGATTAATTAGATTAGCAAAATCTTCTATCTTTATCCACTGTGGGACATATAGGACGGGGTTTTATGCTAGCTTTATACACATTAGTAAGCGAGGATCCAGTCATGCATGTTTACAAAAAAACCCAAACAAACAGAAAAACCCCATTTACCATCAAGCAGGTGATGACGATGACGAACACGGTGAAGAAGAGGACGACAGCATAAAAGCCTTCTCTGCTCCACACGTGGTCCCTCTGCTCGCCCTGAAGGACGTTTTTCTACAGAGGAAACAAAATTTAAAATACAGTTTGTGATTGTCTGTCCAGAATTTGCTTTATGACCTCCTCTTGGTCTGTGTTAGGCGGTGAAGGTGGGAGGAGGATCTGAAGACGTTTTTCAAATCTCGTTCCATCATGTCCTAATATTACCAAAAGTATTCTCCTGAATATGTCAACACAGTCTTTGTTCTTCACAGGGATTTTACAGCCTTAAGCTGCATTTATATCTGACATCAACTTTAAAGCTTGTTAGACTTACAGACACTCTGGTTTTGTTTTATATATGTTTGGTAGCACGTTTTCCAAAATAGTGGCTCAAGACTTTTGCACAGTACTTTACAGATCACCATAAAGAAGCTATTAGAAGAGCTTCCATTTTTGGCTCTTGAGGATTGGCTCAATTGTCCCAGAGTTTGAAACTTGTCCAAATATCCAAAATACTCAACTTCCTTCCTTCATAAGAGTGAGACAAGGACAGACCTTCAGATTCTAGAGAAAAGAATCAGAGCAAATGAATAATCCCATGTGACAACATTCAGTCAGAGATTAATAATCTCTGACTGAATGTTGTCACTGCGGTCAGAGGTCTCACAGCTTTTGACGTTCACAAACAGATTTGTGGTGGATAACTCCTTTAACGCAGCCTGATTTGTGGGCATCTGCCTCTCGCTGACACCTGCGGGAATTTTCTGATTTGTTGCTTTAATATTACCACAGAAGAAATGCATTAGTCACAGCTGCGACTGTAAGCAATAATATTAACTTAACGAAAAAAGCTGCTCCGCTCCTCCTCTGGCTGATCGATGGCACTTTAATAGTTCTATTAAACTTTAAAGAGCGGCGCTCTGCCCTCTAATAATCTCAATCCATCCTCCCTGTCTGTCTCCACGGCAACTAATGGGGATGCTTGACGAGAAACACACACACACACCTCAGTGGAGACCTCAGTGATGCCAAAGTGTCCCAGGTGGCGATGAAGCACCCTGACGTTTAGTGATTGGATGACCTCCTCAGCAGGGCGGGGCTCAGAGATCCCCAGCCTATCGGAGGACACAAATAGCTCGATGCCATTCTTCTTCTCCTGAAAGAGAAGTCTGTCAGTCAAGCAGTCAAGTGAACAGCCGGTGAGCAGAGGCTGATCGACCGGCGCCTTACATTCAGCTGGTTGATGTGGACGTGTCCCACAGGAACGCCCAGCGCCGCCGCTACACCCTCCTGAAACCACCGAAGAAGACTGACGTTCAGCCTTCTCACATCCACAGCCAGGTACTGAGAGAGAGACAGAGAGAGAGAGAGAGAAAGAGAGAGAGAGGCCAACTATCAATCAACTCTATTATTCCTTGCATATATTATTTTCAGTTATTTGCGTCTGTAAGGAACAAATAATAATCCTGTCAAAGTCACTGAGGTTCCTCCTTTGCCTTTACTTCCCCCAGTTTAGCTGATCTGTGTATTCTTAGGATAATTATGATACATCTGATTCAATGAATTTTTTTTTTTTTTAAATGCTCCATTCATTTAAAGGAAACTAAATTTTTGCATCATTCAGTAAGAATTCATAGCAGGTCTCATCCATCCCAGACCGCCTGATGTCTGCTGGACGCTGTTTCCTATCATGTGCACAGGTTGAATTTGTTATAACTCTTCTGAAAGTCATGTGGGTAAGGCCTGAGCCGGATGTGTTTGTGTCATTTAATGCAATCATGTCACAAAAAAACAAAACAAGCTGGCTTTGTATAATTATTGTACCAACAGACTATCCGAAGAGTCTGAGCTCCAGTTTTAGCAAGTAAAATACTAGAAATTGTAAAGCTATATGTTATGGATGCATTACCTGATAACCCCAAAAGTCATAGTAGCCAAAAAATTCTACTGATGCAGCCGTGCTAGGAGACTTAATCTAGCCAAAAACATCAAACTCCAAAAGAAAGTCATGCAAAAAACCAAAAAAAACAACATGGTGGCAGCAAAAACACTGGAGCTTTACAGCGTGTCCATGACCAGTCCAGGGCCTGAAGCCTATTGGTTACACACTGTAAAGTAGGAGCGAACGTTATCCTAATCTGTCTTGATGCATGCTTAGTCATCCAGGTAAATCCCCAAAGGTTGATTCTGTTCATCTGGACGTAGCGTTTTCACTGGGAGAAACGTTTGGTCACTGATCCCATTGATAAACAGGCTTTGATCACTGGTTGTTGATCAAAAGTCATGACAATTTGCATATTCATGATCAAGGAACTGACCTCACAGGCCATTGGTTATTCACTGGGCTGGTTTATAATGTTGGGGAAACCTGCAGTCAGCTGAGACTAATGAAGTCACTTGGATGAGAGACGAAACATTTCTCCTGTTAAACGCTACATCCAGATGAGCAGAATCAACCTTTGGGGTTATCCTAATTTGAACTTTGATGCAGTACGATAGACGGGACTACGAATGTGAGAGCAGACATTATTAGCTGAAGGAGGTTACCGACACGAGGTTCTGCTGAAAAACACCTTTAGACATCAACAATTTATACAGCGCACCGTTTTGGTAATGTTTTCAGATCTGAAATTTGCATCGTGAACGTGTGTTTATGGGGAGAAACTGAGTATTCAGCCAGTCGTGCTTTACTGTCTGGCCTGTGTGTGCTGTAAAACCCACAAAAATAACAATAAATAACAAAGAAAAGAAAAAAAAGACTCCGTGAAAAGAATGACAGCTCTGAACTGAAGATCAGTCCTGACTCCGGCAAAGAAAACTGGAAAAGAAATCTCCCGCCTCTCTTTTCGCCAAACAGATCAAATCATCCCTCCATCTCCCACCCTGTTATTTTATCTCTCTGTGCTCTCACCCTCCTCCTCCTCTTTGGCTCCTCTGGTTTTCCCAAAAGCCTCTCAGCTTCCAGAAAAAGTGATATGACAGACGCTAATGAGTCACTTCGGTTTACTGCATTCTGTGTGCAGAGAGAGCCAACACAACAGGAAGTGCTTCTTTGGATGAAGACTGACAAGTAAACGGACATACAGCTGTTTGGTTTAAGACTCTCATTTTAAAGTAAACTTTATATTTAAGGGAAGTAAAGGTTCCGATTTATTGACTTTAAATCCACCTGTCATATCCAAATCCTCCCAGGTCCCAGATCCCTCACTGATCATCTCCAGTTGTAATCTTTTGTAAATGTTACTGATAGATGCAGTTAGCTCAGTTAACTGCAGTTTATAGTGGGAGCTTTAGTGGTTGGACTTGAGCTACTTCAGCAGGGACATGTCTAAATGGTGGGCCCAGCGGGGGGCTTCGTGCTGCAGATCAGTTTGACCCCTGTCCTCCTCAAAGCATCACAGTATGTGTCACTTACCGTTTGATGATGTAAATGTAAAATATGATATAATCAATAAACTGTAATAGAGCATCAGATAGACACAAATACCTGCTAATAAGTGCTAAATAACATCCAAATAATATCCCAGAATTTAATTTACTATAACTGGAGCTCAGACATCAAAAAGCAGCCATTATTGGTCAGGTAATTGCATTACAATACTACAAACAGCAGCAGCTAGTCGCCTATGCCACTAACTGCAGTTTTTAAATGAATAAGCAATTGAAAAAAAATAAAGGAGAAAAGTGAAACTGTGCTGAGACACTGCAGTGAGCGATAAGCTGAACGCGCACCTAACCATCCGTGACCCGAACACAAACAAATCTCAGATTCAACCCCACCGACTGCTGCTGCTCTAACATAACACTGTGTGTGTGTGTGTGTGTGTGTGTGTGTGTGTGTGTGTGTGTGTGTGTGTGTGTTTGTGTGTGAGTGGGAGGTTGTTTAATGGCTAAAACAACAACATGTTCTGCTGCCACTTAATTCAATATGTGTAACAAAAAGCAGAGGCAGACAGCTGATGTTATTATCCAACTGCGTCTGGTTGCAGCTCGTTCT